>VWYK01064703.1:0-11808 GCA_013399775.1 Semnornis frantzii | reverse complement strand
CTACTACTTAAGCAATTCTAAAGATGGAGTAAATGCATGTTTTCTTGTAACTCTATTCCAAGAGTAAATGTCTCGGTAGCAACATTAATCAGGGAAAAAAAAAAAATCTGTAATCTGTGCTATTTATCATGCAATTAAAATGATAAAAAGATGGTAAATAGGAGAGAACTGCCTGTCTAAAAAAAAAAAAAAAAACACACAAAAGGGAACANTCTAAAAAAAAAAAAAAAAAGCACATAAGTAGGCACATATCCAGCACATGCTCTTACAATGGAAATCATAAAGACAAGTGAATCCATTTAATAATATTTTACATTCTACAAGCAAAAATGCCTCAAAACATGAATGTATATGGAAATACCTTACAAGTTCCAGCTACTGATTTTCCTTGTTTCAGTTCCTGCAATATGCTTGGATGCTGCCTGGGTTTTGTTTGATCCTTTCTAAAACACATGCTCCAAGTACAGTGCTGCCTTCTGTAGCTGTGTTCCTCCTTTTAGCTCAGTATATATTGCAGGCCAGGCTAGAGGAGGTTAGATTTAGATGAGATGTTACAAAGGATGTCTTCACCATAAGGGTGGTGAGACACTAGAACAGGTTGCCCAAAGAGGTGATGGAAGCTCCATCCCTGGATGTTTTTAAGGTCAGGCTGGATGTAGCTCTGGGCAGCCTGATGTAGTGGAAAGTGTCCCTGTCCATGGAGGAGGGTTAGAACTAGATGATCTGACAGTTCTAACCCTGACAACTCTATCATTGCATCACCCTGCAATACCTCACCATTCTCTTTTCACTCTCTGTCTTAGGAAGGTGCTCACATTTAACCTAGACTACCTGAGTGCTCTGAACTTCAAAGCGGAGTTACTCTTCCTCAGGCAACTGGTGGAGAGTGGTCTGTCTCCAGAAGCTGACTCAGAACCTTTTTCAGAGACATTTCTGATGTCTCACATGAGGTAACGGGAAGAATCTCTTTGCCACTGCCTATCTGGAAAAAATCAAAATTCTCTTTGCTATTAAGTAATGTTATGAGATTATTTTCAACCAGACAAAGAAAGGGAAAAAAAAAAAAAATGAATGGGGGGAGAGTTTTTGAGGAGAGACAGACAACAGGAAAATAACTTCAGGAAACCTGAAACTGGTATTCAATTCAGGGCAGTTCTTTGAAGGTACATCTTTTAAAACCAAACAGAAACACACTTCCTAGCCAGTTTCTCTTTAAGTGGCTGAACATTTAACTATTTATAGCACATTCATAGTTTGGTGAGAGGAGGAGAGAGGTACATTAGATGCTTCTGAAAAGGCAGACCATATTTTGCACAAACTGCCAGCTTAGGAGTTTCACTGTTGCCATAGCACAGGGCTAGAATGACTGTATCTTCCCTCTTAGCCAACAGACAGAGGTCTCCTCTGCTTCAATAGATATCCTGTAATGACATGCTAGAAACACATAACTACCCAGTTTCCAGTCCACTGCTGAAACCAGGCAAAAAGGACACCTGGCACTACACACCCAGAAGGGACTCCCTAATTTAAGGGATGGTATTTGAGTTTGAGCATCTGCTGCATCAGCACTTGCATCAGAAAGTTCACTCCTGACAAAAGCATTGTCTCAGTTTTGCTCCTAGAGGAAACTTTGATTACAAGCAGTTCCTGCTTTCTAATTACTGTGTTCTTGAGAAGCCCTGGTGCCTTCTAGCTATGGTCCTGCTCACACTCCCTGAACCTTTGTGGTGAGAGATTGTGGCTCACACAAAGACCCAGTGTAGTCATTTGTTGTTATTGCCCCAATGTGGTCAATGATAGAATTTCTTCTGTTTGAAATACTACACAGTCCACCTTCAAGAGTAGAATTGTTAGAGAAGTGATATCGAGCTGCAGAGGTGAGCAACAGACACATTGCAAACAATTTCTTCTCAAAGTTCTAAAACTCCTCAAAAATTCTTATAAATATCTTATTATTAATAATTTCTTTTCTTTCACTTAAATCCAACAGGTTTATTTGAGCTTGCCTGTTGAAAACCTAACTCTAGGGGACCCTATAGATCAAAGAAACATTCAATGTTTCCTTAAGATTATATCACAAATTGCAAGGCAAATTACAATATAAATGCAAACAACATAGGCTAAAAGAAAACAGGAAACTGCCAGAATTATAGTAATTCACAAAAATAACAACCTACTGATCTGTTGAATCCAATCAAAGCACCTGACAATTGACTAAGTTGGTATCCCATCTTCATCTTTTTTATGAACAGAGCTGTTGTTAAAACTTACATGGGCCCCATTTCAGTGCAATCTGTAGAGTTAAATAAGAATGAGCATTTCAGGGAGAAAATGGGGGAGGGAGGAAGATATATTTGCATGCTCACTTCAACAGACCAAAGCAGAAATTTGATGGTCACAGATACACAGAATGTATCTGATTGGAAGTCACCTTCAAGATCATCTAGTCCAGCACCTAAGGGTCAATACTGAACCATGTCCCTAAGCACCAGGTCTGCACACCACTTGAACACCCCCAGGGGTTGTGATTCCAGCACTGCCCTGGGCAGACCATTCCAATGTTTGAGAACCCTTCAGTGAAGAAACATTTCCTAATATCCTTCACTGCTGCAGCTTGTAACTATTTCCTCTAGACTTCTTGCTTGCCATCAAGGAGAAAAGGCTGCCTCCTCCTCGCTCCAGCCTCCCTTCAGGTAGTTGTGGAGAGTGATGAGGCCTCCCCTCAGCCTCCTTTTCTCCAGAATGAACAACCTCAGCTCTCTCAGACACTCCTTGTAGGAGCTCCTTGTGCTCCAGGTCCTTCAAGTTGCCATGATTGTAAAAAGCTTCCCTCTTCAGATTGTACCACAGATTTATCTGTTGGTTATTTTTGAGGAGAGAGAAGGAGCAAAATGGAAATATGAACCCCAAGAAACATTCCTAATTCTCCAGTATTATGCTAAGGAAGTTGCTTTATACACAAGTTCAGACTGGTTTAAATGGAAGCTTTAGTTTTGCTGACCTGCACAAGACCTAAAAAGAGAAATCACTGCTTAATTATGAATTTTAAGAGTTAAGGATCTGAGAAGGCACAAGTTCTACATAGATGGGGTAAAAGATGGTTGTTAGTTTGGAATAAGCAGCTATGTGGCTAATTGCATGAGGACATGACACATGTTCATGTGCTTTTAAGATAAAAGTTATAGTAAGAATCTCAAACTGTTTCCAAATTCCAAATTCTAGCACTGACCTGTGGATGTACACTAAATGTGGATATACTGCAAGAAGAAGCAAAACAGGTTTTTGTGGGTTTTTTTTTTTTTTAAGCTGCCAAGTAAAGCTTCAGGGAAGTCTAGTTTTACTACCAGATTTTACAAAGCACTCTGCCTTAAACTAGCCCCAGATGTACAGTTCAGGTCCATGCACCTCATCTCTCCCTCCTGCTTTATGGGAGGTGATAATATCTTTTATTCACAAAGCTGCGAAAGACGTCCTTGAATGTACAACCATAGACTTTTACATCATGAAACATCGATTATAAAATTCTCCCCCAAGATCTGATAGACAGGGACAGCTTTATAAAAGTTTCATTAGCCCTCAAAAAGTGTCTCCCTCTCAGCAGCCAAAATAACTTCTTTAGAACCTCTGCACTAGGGCACGATTTATTAGCCATAATGGAAAGGGCAGATTTGATCTATTGACCTTTGTTAAACATAGATTAAACTCAGGAATATCACAGAGTAGCAGAACAATTTGGGTTGGAAAAAAAATAACCTTTAGGATCATCAAGTCCAACCAAGCCAGGTGCTAAACCATGTGCCTCAGCACCACATCTCTACCTCTTTGAAACACCTCCAGGGATGGGGATTCAGCTACCTCGTTGGGAAACCTGTTCCAGTGCTTGAGAATCATCACCATGAAGAATTTTTTTCTAATATCCAACCTAAACCTCTCCTGGTGCAACTTGAAGCCATTTCCTTTTGTCCTATCACTGAGACAGGGCTATAAAGAAGAGACCAGCTCCCATCTGGTTCCAACCTCCTTTCAGATAGTTGTATAGAGTGAGAGTCTCCCCTCAGCTTCCTTTTGTCCAAGCAGAACAACTCCAGTTCCTTCAGCCGCTCACAAGATTGTTCTCCATCCCCTCACCAGCTTTGTTATCTGTCTCTGGACACCATCCAGTCCCTCAACCTCCTTCCTGTACTGAGCCCAGTACTCAAGGTGTGACCTTACCAGAGCAGCATGCAGGGACACAATCACTCTCCTGGTCCTGCTGGCCACACTATGCCTCATACAGACCAGAGTGCTGTTTGCCTTCTTGGCCACCTAAGCACATGCTGGCTTGTGTTCAAGTGACTGTCAAGCAACATCCCCAGGTCTCTCTCTGCCGGGCAGCCTTCCAGTCGCTCTGACCCAAGCCCAGAGCATTGCATGGGGTTGAATATGTCTGAAATGAATACAACTATTTCAGTGTTGGAGATTGGAGATCTCAGCTGTGAGTGCTGAAGAAGCCCAGTTAACTGGGCACTGTATATTCCCTCAAATGACAATTTCTCTCTCCACATGTCTGCTGGGTGACAACCTAATAGACTGCACGTTGAGCTCGATGGAGCTCTGCATCCTTTTCTATCAAAAGTCCTTCTGAGTCCCACATATCTGGAGATGAAAGAGATAGAGTTACACCTAGAGCAAGAAATAATTTGGCAACAAGACAGACAGATGGAAGATCACTGCACACCAGGGGGATTTATGACAAGTGTAACATAAAGTAATTAATCACTTGAACATACATTTCTGGGGGGAAATAAAAAAAAAAAAAAAAGTCTTAATAGCAAATTTTCAGTATTACAGTCCAGCTTTTTCAACCTGCTTAAATAATTATAATTTAAAATTAACAATCTGGTTGCCTTCATAAAGGTCATGAAAATATTTATAGTTCAGGCCTCTTCACATTATCTGCAAGGCAACTTGGCACTGCTGTCAGGAATGCTTTCATACCAGTAAGGGACTCTTAGGTGCTACTCCTAGACAAGTATGATTGTGCTGATGAAGTATCTGCAGGGAAAGGGGGGGATGGGAACTGCCATTTCATATAGATGATGTTATAATGCTTCTTCTTAAGCTGGTGAAATAATTTCCTCATTTATTACAATAGCTGTAATTATAATAGCTGGTATCATCATTAATAGCTGCATAATAGCTGTGCAGTTATTAATACAGAGGTAGAAAATCAATTTAAAGTGCCAGAACTTTTGTTATTATCCAGTAGTGATTAAGACATCTTTTACCAGCGGGGCAAGGGAGGAGATTCTGCCCCTTTACTCTGATCTCACAAGACCCCACATGGAGTACTGTGTACAGTTCTGGAGCCCCCATACAAGACAGACATGGAACTGTTGGAGCAAGTCCAGAGGAGGCCACCAAGATGCTCGGAGGGCTGCAGCAGCTCTGCTCTGAGGACAGGTTGAGAGACTTGGGGCTCTGCAGCCTGCAGAAGAGAAGGCTGCCAGGAGACCTTAGAGGAGCCTTCCAGTATCTGAAGGGGGCTACAGGAAGATTGGGGAGGGACTATTGACAAGGTCTGGGAATGGCAGGACAAGGGGCAATGGGTTTAAATGGGCAGAGGAGAGATTTAGGCTGGATGTTAGGAGGAAGTTGTTTGCAGTGAGGGTGGTGAGACACTGGCACAGGTTGCCCAGGGAGGTTGTGGCTGCTCCCTCCCTGGAGGTGTTCAAGGCCAGGTTGGAGGAGGCCTTGAGTGACCTGTGCTAGTGGGAGGTGTCCCTGCCTCTGGCAGGGGGTTGGAACTGGATGATCCTTGAGGTCCCTTCCAACCTTACCATTCTATGATTCTATCTACAACTTATACTTGCCCCCTAAGCATGCCCAGCTCAGCTTGTGGATATAGAAGGTAATAATACTACTGAAGGAAATTCGAAATTTTCAGAAAAATTAAGAATAACTTCAGAAAGTCATTTTCAAGCCCTTTGTACTGCAAACTCACATCAGTCCAAGTCTGTCTGCTTAGTCATTACAAAAGCTAGTGTGTCCCAAAGGCCACCCCTAGCAATCTGCTGCTTCTGCTATTCTGCCTTCTCCCTTTGCAGTTTTCTCCTGTAGTGAAGCTGTTAGGATCTTCTGCTCTGTTAAGTGGAATCTGGTAATGTACAATCTGATTTTCTGCTGAAGCAGAAGGGTTTTGCTGTCTCTTAAGAAGGCACTGGATGTTCAGATTTCTCACCCATCACACCAATATGAATTTGTCAGACCTGTGCACAAAATGTTGGTGTTCATTATTACTGGAAGAGGACACAGCCAGTCACAGTGGAAGAAAGGTCTGTGTTCTGGACAAGTGGCAGGTTGTATTCAGTTGCATATGAAAGAATAGCTCCAGCCATGAGAGGACAAAACAGGACCATTACACAGTGAGAACTCTCTGAATGAAAAGCCTGTAGATGGGTTCTATGAGGACCATACCTTATAGTCATGTGTGTGGGTGAAAAAAGGAGAGTAGAAACCATTAAAAAAAAAAATAAAAATCATCTAGAGAACAATTCACTCTGCCTCCATCTGAAGAGATCCAGGTAAAGAGGATGATGATAAATAAGCTGTGAGCCAGACTATTTTTTTTCCCTAGGGGTCTGCATCTTGTATATACTGGAGGAACATTCTCCCAGGAAACAGATCAGACACCTTTATATACATAATCCTTTAGACACCAGAACTCTATCAAAGGCATCAAAATCTCCTATCATTTTCTCATATTTAGCTTTTCACTTTCAGACTATGATTCTGATCTAAATTGACAACTAGGATTTTTCATGAATCAGAAGTCAAGATTACTGCATTTATATTCATTCCTATTCTAAGGCTGTGCAGTATGTGTTGGAATAAAAGCTGTCTTAACCAGATCTCAAGGACACTACAATCCTATGCTCATATGTATTAAAGCAGGAATAGACACTGGATATTAAGAAGAAGTTCTTTAATTTGAGTATGGTGGAACACTGAATCAGTCTGCATGGAGAGGTGGTGGAGGTTCCCCTTTGGAGATATTCAAGGTCAGGCTTGATGGAGCTCTGAGCAACTCAATTTAGCTGAACATGTCCCTGTTTACTGCAGGGAGCTTAGATGTGATGTCCTCTAGAGGTCCCTTCCAACCCAGTGCAACCTATGACTGTGTTCCATGTGGTTGAGACTGACCTCAGGAATCGAAGGGAAACATTATCAGTGTGCAATTGTATCTCACACCAGAGGAAAGAAGCAAGAAAAAGTAGTGCAGTTCAGAGAGCAGTTTTGCACCAGAGTAGAGAAATTTGCTGTTGGGGGTGCTGTACTGGCCATTTAATCTGTGTTTTATTAAATTCACTGTGGTTTGCCTTGTCTTTTGCCTTTTGACATCCAAGATTCACAGGCCCATAATGACATGCATTAGTTAATTAGTTAATGTTTCTAAAGCACTTTGAAAATGTAAAGCACTGTGCTGAGCACTACATATGAGAAATTGATATGAGGATATATTTAACTGTGGGAGTGGGAAATATACTTTTCAGATATGGTAATAGGGGAGAGATAAATATTTTTGCATAATTAAACGAGGCTGTGTTCTGCTCCCTGTAAATATGCAAGAGAGATGTTTGTGTCACACCATGCAGCTACAGCATCACTTAGTTCACATGAGCAGAGAACCACTACTCACTTGCTCATTGGAAAGAGCACTACAAATCTGTGCTTCTGTGTAAAATGTGCACAAGCCTTTGCAGTGAGAGAGCAGAAAATGGTTTATTGACTATAGACCATACACGTGCTATTCACACATAATAGGAAGCTGCCTGGTGTATTTTTTGATCGAGATCACTTTGCTGCAACAAGAAATGTTACACTGGATGAAGCAAGGGTAGGTGAGATCTGCAGCTTTCCTTTGTCTGTGGCACTAGTGCCACTTTATTCCCAGCCCAAAGCTGATTCGAAGTCACATTCTTCAAGTGAAACCTTGTCCACTTTGCTTTTCCTTGCTGTGAACAACTACATTCCTCTGGATATCTGTGGAGAGACACTGGCCTTCCAACTGTGATATATCATATCTTATCCTGTACTTTTCCTGCACCACTCACTTCATTACATCTGTTACAGTTCATCCACTATCAGAGATTGCAATATATCTGTTAGTTATTCTTGGGCAGATATCCATTGAAATATGCTGCCAGATTTCCTAAAGATATTCTNCCCCAGCCTTCCTGTAGCCCCCTTCAGACACTTGAAGGCCACTCCAAGGTCTCCTGGAAGCCTTCTCTTCTCCAGGCTGCAGAGCCCTAGCTCTTGTAGCCTGTCCTCATAGCAGAGCTGCTGCAGCCCTCTGAGCATCTTTGTGGCCTCCTCTGGACCTGCTCCAACACTTCCATGTCCTTCCTGTGCTGGGGGCTCCAGGGCTCCAGAACTGCACACAAGACTGCAGCTGGGGTCTCAGGAGATCAGAATAAAGGGACAGAATCCCCTCCCTTGCCCTGCTGCCCACACTGCTCTTGCTGCAGCCCAGCATACAGTTGCTGTCTGGGCTGCCCTCACACTGCAGCCTCACCTTGAGCTTTTTATCAACCCAGACCCTCAAGTTTTTTTCCTCAGGGTTGAGGAACATATCAAGAACAAGTGGAAGACCTTTTTCTGGAGGTAATCACATTCTCTGTCTCAAACGAGGCTACCCAAGCTTGGGTTTATTTTCACCTTTCCTAGAAGTGATTAGCATGCAAAGCATTGTCCTAAACATTTTGATGTGATGCTCACCCAGAATCTAAGCAGGTCACTTTACAGGAGCAAACATTTCAACATTTCTATGCAATAAGGGGGAAGATTAATGTTAAAAAAAAAAAAAAGACCATTATCACAAAGTAGTGATGCTAAATACTGTCATGTACAAGAACACCACCACTATCATGAGTCATGAGACTCTGTGACACTCATGATGTGAGTTTAAGTGACAGACTCTGTAGCAGGTACTCTTCACAGTCTCTATCAGGTTGTCTTTGGTACTGCACTATAGACAACAGTGGAGAAAAAGATGCCATATAAAAACAAGTGATAAAGAAGTTATCAGGACAGGCAGCAATGCACAAGCAATGTACTATTAGCAAAGAGCCCTGATGATGGCAATTCCTTTATTTAAAATTTACTCATCTTCTTCCAGCTCTTTTCCTACCATTGTTCCTTATTAATCCCCATTTTCTTCAATGAAGCAAATAATTTCCCATGTTTCCCTGAAGTCCAGATAAATTAGGTTGATTTGCACTTTTCTTATCCATAAAACTAAATTTCTTTCCTGATACAGAGAACAGATTGATCCGGCATGGTGTATGCACCCTTTGGTTTGTTCTGTTTACTTTCATCCCTTCTATATTTTCAATATTTCATTTTTGCCTAATTGAGTCACACTGGTGAGTCTATCTTAGCCTAGGTTATCTACTGGTGAGTCCATATTAGCCTAAATTATCTATTTTATTTCTTGTCTTAAATGCAGTTACTACTCACATTCCTCAGCAATTTAATGGTGCCACTAAGATTTATTATCAGATCCTGTCTGATTATGATTTTGTACTCCAACATTTTGGGAAGGATGTCATCTTCTGTACACACAGACACTAAGCTCAGTGAGCTTTGTTTCAGCAAGCCTGTCTTAACTTTTGTACTCCGCCTTGGTGTCCTTAAAAACTGAAAGATGTGTAAATGTTAAATCTGTTTTAGGCAAAAGATAATTTTATGCACAGGACAACTCCCTTCCTTGACCTCTCTTAAGAAATGAAAAAAATCTTTTAAAGCAGAATTCAAAATCGATTTTAAGCCTTACCTTATCCCACTGCTTTCTGTTCACCCAAGCACAGGTTTCTTTGTTGTTTCTTTTTTTCCCCATTCCTTACAGGTTTTCTACTTGAAGTTGATGTTCTTTCAAAATTCTTTATTCAGAACAGGATGTGAACAGGTGTTCACAACAGTTTTTTTCTTTTTGGACTGGAGTGTGAATTCCAAAGTATGCTTGCACCTCTGACTGAGAAAACTTTTACTTCCTAGAGACCTAAGTTCCTCAGCCTTTCATTCCAGCTGATTTAAGTTCTTTAAATCTCCCCTTTGTAATTGAAAGCACATGCATAATAAGGCTCAGCTTAAATGGAAAGAGTAGTTCCAAAGTTTTGCTTTTAATGTTTAATACTTAGCATTAACATAGGAGATGCTGTGCAACCTTCCAAGCTTATGAAAAATTAGAAGTATTGATAGCACATTTTTTTTTTCCTACTGTATCTTTCTGCCAGAGCTCCTTGATGAGATTATCTTGCTGTCACAGCTAATTTATAGTGAACACAGGTGTGTGTGTGTATTCTCTTTGAATCAGAGTTAGGCATAGATGTCACAGAAATCAAAATCTTTCATTTGCAGCTTGATCTAATAAAATACAATTAAAGAATTATCAGCACGGAGGAATCTCTCCCACAGCCTGGTGAACACCCTGGGGGGGTGTCTCTTAAGCATAGCGCACAGTAAATTAGCCACTAAGCACCCATTAATGCTAATGAGAGCTCCATGGTTAATTTCCTGAGCACTGTGCTGAAAAGGTACCTGTAGGTATTGGTTTTAAGCCCTGATACCATATATTTAGACTAATAAAATGTACTGTAAAGAGTGAAGAGACCATCTAATGCAACCATTAAAGCTGTCCTTACTCTGTATCTCGCACAAAGCAAGTCAGTCAATCAGCAAAAGAAAAGATCAATGTGGATTAATAGCAGACACTTTTCAAAGACCAAGTAAATATGATATCTGCAGACAGGAGGCAAATCAAGTATATAAAAAGGAACCACAAAATATATTTTAAGCCTGTGATTAAAATTCTTCTCTCCTGAGCTGCTATCTGTAGTCATCAGACGCAACAAGGCAGATTTCTAATGCACAGTATAAAGTTGTTGCAACTGAGGCTGTCATTTCAACTGAAACTGTATATCCATCATCATTTTAATTGTTAATTCCATTTCACTGGTATAAGCCACTTAGCCCAAGTTTCTATTCTCTTTTGCACTGTATTTTGAATATATAATGGCACAATTTAAGTGGAGGGGTGCAGCTGTTACATCCTTAACTGACATGTTTCCAACTGGTGCTACAAGAGCCATCTCTGATTACAGCAGCATTAGCTAAGTTGGCCATAAGATGAGGCAATGCTATTAAGCAACAGGATCAAATCTCAAGGAAATGTTTTGTAATGTTGTTAAAGTGGAATATGATTTTTCTTCCCATGCATTGGTCAGGATGTGTAGGACAGCAGTCCAAGAAACTCTCACAATTTAAATAGCTTTAATTCCATTAAAAATGAAACACATACTTTAAAATATCTTGCTTAGGTACAGATAAATGTTGACTCTGTATTTCTGTGATGGTTAGGTGGGTGTGGTACTTTTGCCAGTTCACTCTCATCTCACCATAATTAAATTCTCATTCCTTAGCCCTTAGTTCTGAGTGTAAAAGAATAGAAACCCTAAAATGTGTTCTTCATTTTCAGGGTTAGTTCTACCACTGCTTAACACCTGTGGTGGTTTGGAACTGGCACTCCCATCATTTAACTCCTAGAAAACTTGACATTACAGAGAGAAGGAAGCTTGTCAACAGTTTTCTTGCATTCTGAATAGTGAATGTCACTTCTTCAGTGACACACATTGCAAACAGATTACTTCTGTTTTCCTCTGGCTGATCGTGGCCACATTTCACTTTGCCAAGACTCTCTCAGTATGAAAAAAGACAACCTGTGGTTTTTTAATTGAAAACATGGGCTGGGTTTAGGCTAATTGGAAT
>VWYK01064701.1:298-24187 GCA_013399775.1 Semnornis frantzii | reverse complement strand
TCTGCTCTAGCTTCAGTCTGTTTCTGTAACAACAGAAATCAGGCTTATACTGGGTAGGACTCTGCCTTCGGAGATGCAGAAGAAAAGAGAAAAGGACTGATTGTCACTGCAATACCACTGAACAGTGTGATGAATAGCCTAGAGCTCATGTAGAAAACTTGTCCTGGCTGACTGATCTTTAAAGCCACAGCAATTTTCTTTGCTGTAGCTAAAGCTCTTACCATCTTTCATTTCCCCACAACGTGGAACGGGAAGAAGATAGACAAATTGTGATCACTTAAGATACGTGAGAAACACCAGTGCCTTGCTACCCGCTCCAGGAACAGCACCAACACCAAGCCTCCCAATATGTATTTGCAGACAGATCTCTGCAAACCCTACTTACCACTGAGATACATATGCCTACCTTTGTTAGTATTTTCTTGCCTACAAGGGGAGCTGGGGGTAGGCCCTGATGCTATTGCCAAGAGTTTCAAGTAATACTAGAAACAACAAATCTTAGAGCAAGTCACCCAGCGGAAAGTTATATACTAAATTCACCTGTTTGCACATTAGTTACAAGTCTAATTTTTTTTATGTTCTTCCATAAGTACTCAGACATAAGCCTGTAAGCAGGTGTCAGCCTAAGGCATATTTACTCTTGTTTTATGAATATGTAGCAGCCAAGGCTTTACACTGAATAGTTCAATAGTAGGGAATTTGTTCTGTTGCAGGCACTGAAGTTGTCATTGGCTTGAAGTCAGCCAGCTCCAAAAAACCCTTAAGAGTCACAAGATTTAAACAGAATCAGTTCTTTACAAAAGCATGGAAATACTGGTGTGAACCTGAAACACACTGTTGGAAGACATGAAAGACATGCACTTTTAAAGCATTGGTAGGGATACTGTCTGTTTGGAAAGATGATTTATTCACACACAGCCTGCGTACCTCAGACAACATCAATGTGTGAAACAACTCAGTAACTGAGAAGTTCCAGAACTTTTAGAGCTGTGCTGAATGAGATCCAGAGTGCCTGACAGGCAGGTGGCATTTAGAAGGGTCTTTGAGTCACAGCCTTTGTACCTGTCAATCACACAGCACCACAGTTTAGCAGAGTAACTTGTCAGTGCATCTATTTATATTTGGGGTGGATTCCACTGTCATGAATGTATCTTATTGAAAAACATTTAACATACTAATATTGATGTATGACATGACTCCAGCCCGACTTTGCAGCACTCACAACCTAAAACCCCAAAGCCTTAAAACCTGAGAACACAGGAAAGTACACAATAGGTGGGTGAAGGACAAATTACTTAGGGGAAAAACTAAAATACTTGCTATCAGTTACTAGCTGTCAGCAGCTTTTCCAGCCAAAACAAATGTAGTCAACAGCTCTGATAAGTAAACAAGACCCTTGGCTCTTTACAACCTTGAGCTACAGAGCTTTAACACCTCAAAGCTGTCTCCATGGTATCACAGACCTTCCCACCACCTTCTGCTTCTGTAACACCACCCTCACCATTATTTGATGACCGCAGAGCATTTCAGCTCCTTAAAAGGACCAAGGCAGACAGACACTTAACAACGCCTCCAAGTAAGTGCTTTCCCCTGTAGATAGAGGTAAGATTGCATTGTTCACTGCCGGTGTTGTTTACCTTCTTAGAGGGAAAGTGAGTCTTCCTTCATCCTTAGTATCCAGGGTGTCTTACAACCGTGGTTATTCATGCAACACAGTGCATAGTCCAGATGAAGACGACTAGAAGTTTGTTTTGTGGAAGTTGAACTGGTGTGACCTTCTCTCAGCCAGGATTTATGGAAAGGGGCAATGGCCTTCTCTCATCCTCGCCAGATCAGGCTACTAGAGCAGCAGTGGACACTTTCATTGCATTGGGGTTTGTTTGTTTAGTGGCATGGTTTGTTTTTCTCTTGTGTTTTTGGTTTTTTGTTGGTTTTTTTGGGATTTTGCTTGTTCGTGTTTTGTGTGTTTCTTTGGGGTTTGGTGGGTTTGGGTGTGGGGTTTTTGGGTTTTTTTGTGTGTGGCTTGGTTTGGTGGTTTGGGTTTTTTTGTCTCCTTACCCAGGTGATGGTCAGGGATCAATATAGCAGAAAACAGGAATAGGGGATTTGCCATTCAAGTTACGGCTAATAAAGCCTTTTCCAAACAGAACTGCAACAAACTGAAAGAGGAGAATGAGGAAGAGAATGAAATAAACAGCAAGAAATTAAATGAAACCTAGAAAAGAAAGCAAAAGTAACAGCATCAAGTTAACAGAAAATGCCTGATGAAAAGGCAGGACCAAGAATCCACAAAGCAAGTCAGAAATTAAGATAAAGGAATTCATTGATAGGCAAAGAAAATTGAGTTAGAGAACAAGAGGACCACCAGTCATACTCCTAGCGCAGCAATAAAGCAGCACACGGCAGCTGCCTGAACACAAACATCCCTTTACCCACAGCTGCCTCTTCTGGTTTGAATGGTCTCACACTTACCTTCATCTACCAACTTGGTGGAAAGAGAAGAATAAAAATCAAGACTGCCACAAGAAAGGTCACAATAACACAACATCTAAAGAGCTCCAGTGCACGGCACATGTCAGAGTTAACAGGTCTGAGCAGATGGAATAACAAGCAGCTATTTGCATAGTCAGCTGCAGGGAATTAACCTGGTGGGCAACATTCCACCACCGGTGACCGTACTGCCACAGGTATGAGGTTTAGCTGGCAAACAGGCAGCAGCTCCAGGCTCTGAGTGGCAAAGTTTCACCCATGTCCTGCATACTTTTCCCCAATTTGTAAGGCTTGACATTAATTATAAAACTTGACATAACCTTGTGAAATTTCTGGGAAGGTCTTGCCACTGCTGCAGGGCAGACACCAACCCAGGCTAGGCAGGCATTGATTCTGGAGAAAGAGTGTGTGTTCCCTTGCTAAAGTATGTGTCTTTCTTTAAAATGCCTGAATTAGTATCTCAATGGCAAGAAGAAAAAGTAAATGTACAAGAAAGGTTAGCATGAGAAAGACAAGTCTTGACTGAGTAGCAGAGCCTGGTTCATTTAGCAGCCAAAAGAAACTCCACTGAGAGCCTGCCTAAGAGACGAGTAGCCTTCATTAAGGAATATCATTACCTAAATCCTCCTGAATTTGTAACAAGACATCTGCTACTTCTCCCCACATATCACAGTAAAAAACAGGGCTGAGGGCAACTTAACAGTTAAGCTAGGTACAAAAATGCTGGCAACTCTCTAGCTTTCCATATATATTCAGATTATTCTACTGTTTTTAAATAAGCACGTTTTGTCAACTCTGTTTCAGCCTTGTTTACATAATGGTCAGGATTTAGTGACAGAAACCCACCCTGAAAAGCAATAGACTGACCTGGTCTCTTCTCTGATGAAATTTAGGCCAAATTTCCAGGCAGAAGGAGCACTGCAGCCACTCTGAAAACCATCTCACTACCAGAGTAGAGGAACAAGACGTTATCCCTCAGCCACCACCTTTTACTCACTCCCCTTCAGGCACTGGCTTCATTATGGCTTTCAGCTGTGTAGGTCCCGTGATAAAGGAACAGCACTGAGCTCTCCATTAATTAGGACACACCTGTTAACAATCCTGAGTCCTTGTCTCATAAATCAACATGATTTCACTCATCTGTTCTCTCTATTTTCCAAAACTGAAGAACTGAGACTTACTAGGTCTGCTTCTGCTCTACATGTATGCTCTACTACCTGGCTGCTAAACCTCTCCATATCTTAAGCTCATACTTGTTTAATTAAATCAAATAGAAATATGTTTTCAACAGATTTAATCATTTCATTAGAATTATCTGTAGCCATTTTCAAAGCATATAAAAATTAACTGACTGTCCATCAAAACCCTCTGACAACAGAAACATTTCTAAAACCTGCTTTATAGGGGGAAAAAAATGACAAAACACATTCCGATGGGAGGTAACTTAAAATTCTTCCTTCTTTCCACCCTGCCCTTTTCATTCTCAGCTTTAGCTTTGACATGTCAGTGTAATAATAATTTTGTGTAATGATACTCTGAGAGAGGAATGCCTTAAAAATCAAATTTTTAAAGAGGTGGACATGGTGTCCTACACAAGCATCAACAACTGCAACTGAAAGGTGAAGGCAGGCTGACATTACACAGAGGTTCTCACTGGTATGAAGAGAAAGAGAGAGAGCAGGAGCTCTTCCAGAAGCCTTCAGTCTGGGAAAATACGCTTGTTCTTCAGGATAAGAAAATTATAGGCTAAAGCAGCTGACAGCCAGCATAGGCTAACTAAAATAAACACATCCATACAGTTGTAATGCCTATTTGAAAGAAAGTAATGGAGCATATATTTTGCTTTACAGCTTCGTACTCTTGACATGGAGGAAATCATGGTGGAAACCATCCTGGCCCCTTGGGAAATACTCCTGGTCATTTTTGCTACAGTGCTAGTAATGAGTTTTCTCATGTTTCTGCCCCCCACTGCACTGGTGATCTGCAGAATGAAGCGTGAGCCACAAATCTCGCTGCATGGCTCAGTGTGAACCAGCTCTGGTACAAGCTGTAATACCACTGATCTTTTCAAAGGATGATTCAGAATGACAGTGTCTCTCAGGATCACTCTTACTGTCTGGGATCCATCCAAAAGCAATGTGTTTCCCAGCCTATGGCTCCTAAGTTCCTGTGGAAAGAGAATGTGTATAATTTTGTCTTCATGTACCACAGTTCTCAGGACTTTGCTTTCCGTATTTTTGTCTATGCTGTAATTATTATTGTTGGGTTAGTTAATAGACTGACTTCTTCTCTTGCATTAAAATGGACTGAAAGCAAGACTGAATGAGAAGCAATCATAACACAGCATTGTATTCCCTTAACTAACATCAGAAAGTCTCCCTTTCTAGAGTTACACTGTAAATATAAGCAAAGCCCTTAAATGAGATGACTGGCAGTTATGTAAGTGGACATAGATGGAATTAGTGATTCTGTGAGTCTGATTGTAGTGTGAAACACAACAACACCACCCAACCAAAAGAACGGTGCAATGATGAAGGATCTTGTGCTTCTTTGTAATGATCTGAAAACTTACTGGCCTAAAACAGGTTTTGTTTATTTCCTTCTATATGATTTTTCCTCTTGTTGCAAATCTCATTTGCCAGCCTGCCCAATCTCAGGGTTCGAGCAGGAGCCAGAGGGATGACCTGATGCTCAGACATGCCTGACCAGACACCAGCTCAAAGTTAATGCAGACGTGTGGCAACTATTTGCCTGAATTACATTATGCAGATTTACTTTGGGAAATAATGAGATTAAGTTTGCATTAGTTTTTAACTGTATTGCATAAGGTTATTGGTTCAACTTCCCTTTCCCATATATAAATAATAACTTAGTGGGAATAGCACACAAGTTTATGAAAAAAACCCTCTAGAAACCAAATCTCCAGATTAATACCAAATTCATGGCACATCAAGTTAAAGCTTTCCAGGATAACTCTTCCACATTGTGGGGATTTAGAAATTTTCATGAACACATTTAATAGTTTCTCTTAGTTTATAAGAGCAATGGGCTTGATTTCCTCATGAAATCCAGTACTGCATTTCTTTTCTTATCTTGGTAGATTTGGAAAGTGCTAGAACACTTTAATAAAACTTAGTGGAAAATGTTTTTTTAGCACCAGTAGAAAAATTATACTGTAACACATATTCTCTGCTTCAGATACTTTATTTGAACTTACTGCATAATAAATTGGCTGGACATGACAGACTCAAAGACATTATAATTTAATTTGATAGAGATTGTGTGCCAGAAATAAACTCACCAGTGACTGAAAAACTGTTGCTTTTCTGTAAGACTCTAACACTTTTGTCTCTAACACAATGACTTCAATTTTTCTTAGTTTATAAGGAGCCAAAGAAGCAAACACTTCCCTGTGTTGGTGCGATTGCTACACTCACAGTCATATGACTGTCTGGTTCTGGGGCCCAAGGAAACCAATATTTTAATTATTTTTTTGGGTTGGGTGTTTTTTGTTTTGTTTTGTTGGGTTTTTTTTAGCTTGTAATGGCTGGATTCTGAGTCTGCAAGATAAAGTATAATTTTATACAGCTGAATCATTTAACTGATTAATGAGGTAAAGGTCAATTATACATCACATATCATGTAACTATGCTGTCTGAGAGATTCATGGGAGTAGGGAAAAGGAGAAAAAAGGAAACACAAACAGATGAGCTGGCTGTCTTCAGATCTATGGCTTTGGTGTTTGCTCAGCAGAAGAAAATTAAAACCCCAAGCACGGATTCCACTGAAAACCAAGCAAGCAGTAATTAAGCTTTTAGTTTAGATTTCATAGTTCACATGCACAGACAAACCTGCTCTGGTTTAGACCAGGTTTAAAAGTAGAATGGAGGGGAGAAAGCGAGGAGGACAACTAGCCAGAAGCTGTGGAAATGTTGAACATGGATCCGCAGCTCCCCTGGCAATACTGTGCTGAAATTGGAGCCTCTCAGCAGGTCAGGCCCATGCTTAGCAGCCTAAAGCCCTAGAGCTATACTGGAAATACGGCCTACCCTAACTCTTACCAACCAATGTTTGCTTTTGTACTTTCCCTCCAAAGCTAAGCCATAGCTTGTAGTAACCACAGCCTCCGCCTAAGGGAGGCCCCGCAGGTCTGTGTGGAAGTGCATGGAAACGTGAGCACAGGAGAGCACTTGCAACTCTTGATCACACAGGGTGGGCAGAGTTGTTGTTAGAGCAAACCAAGGGTCAACAGGACGTTCTTTCCACAACCACCATGGCTTTACCCCACAGGAAGGGAACAGATGAGAGTGAAGTGGATCCCTGGCACAGAAACTAAAGAGCTTCTCATGCAGGTCCCTGAACAGCCACCTCCTTTGTCTTTTTGGTAGAGAAGGAATGATGCAAGTATCTGCTAGATTAGGGCAATCACAACTCTCACATTTTATATTGCACCAAGATATTACATTTTTCCTTATATTTTGTGTGGTTACAGCAAGCATATGGGGCACTTTCTAACATTTTTTGAAGTGTACTGAATTGTACCTAAAGGCTATGTCTTTCTGAGGGATGCCCTCAAGGTGATAAATACAAGAGAAACCTTGGAGTTGTCCTAGCAAGAAACTGCAGTGCTTTGAGTTTGTAGCTCCTGCAAAACGCAGCATTTTCAACAGCCAGATTTAACCCACAGTCAAGCAGGCACATGAATAAAGAATTAAACCTCTAAAGTCAGTAACAGTCATGTCTTGCATTCCTTTGATGGTCATCAGGGCAACAAAAGTAACTGGTAACTGTAAAACCAATTAAAAGTATGGTCCTTTCTCAGCAAAGATGACAGCAGATTATTTCTCATAACAATTACTGTATTTAACTAATGACTGCATATGTTAAGTAACTCTAATTCTTATTCAATTCCAGCTAGACAAATTTAAGCCACAAGAGTGATCTTTCATTGAAACACTTCTGCCATAAGCTACATGATTAGATTTAGCCTTTATATCTACATCCAAGAGCTGAGATCAAATTGTGACCGTGATCTCTAGTTTTTTTAACTAAATAGAAGCTGCATGTTTACATGTCTTAGCAATGATTTCACTGCTCTGCTTCTATTGACAAAATACCCATATCAAATTGCAGATGGCTCATTGTTCTATGGCGCAATCTTTCTGGTGCTAGTAACCACAGAGGATACAATCAGCTTCCTTGTCACGATTGGAGCCATCAATGCCTTGCTCACGAAGCTCTTTGAGGAAGATGTCTATGTGCTGTTTCTGAGTTTCAGTGAATGCTAATGTGTGCAGACAGGTGCTGTTGGTGGGGAAATAGGCAGATTTAGCTCCACTGATGGCCACCTCAGATGCTGGAAAGACCAAAAGTGAGAACGTAAAAAAAGGCAGTTGAATTATTTAGTTTAGATTTGTACTGATCTTTAAACAAGTGGCATCATTCTCATTTTTGCAAACTAAAGGCTTCAGCTTACAACAAAAGTACCTAGATGACTGCTTTCAGTAAGCCTTGGGAAACAACTCTAGCAACAAGGTGTCAACAGTAAAATATTTTCCATTACCCATAGGAGAGATAGATTAGCCCTTTTGCATATCTATAAGCATATTTATTTTTAAATTAAGGCGATAACAACAGTCAGACAGCCTGCTTCATGTCAGAGATTGCTCACTAGACACAATAGGAGCAGTCCTAAAACCTCTGCACTACCAGAAGAAAAGGGCAGCACTGATGGCTGGGCACAAGCCGATGGCTTTTGTCATACATACATACAGTGAATAGAGTAGATGTTAGCCAATTTTACTGAGTTTCTTCAAGTACTGTTGTAAGAAAAAAGTAGAGTAGATGTTAGCCAATTTTACTGAGTTTCTTCAAGTACTGTTGTAAGAAAAAGATAGACTCACTATCTGCTTAGTGAGTCACACAGCCCTTGTGCAACATAGGGTCTGGGTTAACATGTAACTGTTTTTAAAAAGCCTGTCTTACCACAAACATTGCATACATATCATATTTGCTACACTAAGCTGAAATGGTGATCACAGAATCACAGAAACATTCCAGTTGGAAAAACCCTCAGAGTCATCAAGTCAACCGTTACCCCCACTCTACAAAGTTCACTCTTAAACCATATCCTCAAGCATCACATGCAAACGCCTTTTAAACACAGCCAGGGTTGGTGAATCAACCACCTCCTTGGGCAGCTCATTCCAATGCCTGACTGCTTTTGCTGGGAAAAAATGTTTCCTAAAGTCCAGTCTAAACCTACCCAGTTGGAGCCTGAGGCCATTCCCTCTTGTTCTATCACTATTTACCTGTGAAACCAGCAGCAGCCTCTCCATAACCTCATTTCAGGTAGCTGTAGATGGCAATGAGATCTCCCCTCAGTCTCCTCTTCTTCAAACTAAACAGCCCCAGCTACCTCAGTCACTCTTCAGAAGACTTATTCTCCAGGCCCATCACCAGCTTTGTTGCCCTACTCTGGACCAGCCCCAGCACCTCCACATCCTTCATGTAATGATGTGCCCAAAACTGAACACAATACCACAGGTGTGACCTCACCAGAGCCGAGTACAAGTGGACAATCCCCTCTCTATACCTCCTGGACACAGCATTTCTAATAAAAGCCAAGATGCCATTGGTTTTCGTTGCTACCTGGGCACACTGCTTGATCATATTGACTTGGTTGTCTATTACAACCCCCAAGACCCTTTTTGTCAGACAGTTTTCCAGCCACACTTTCCCATGCCTGTAGTGTTGCTTGGGGTTGTTGTGGCCCAAGTGTACAACCTGGCATTTGGCCTTATTGCAGCTCATGCCATTGACATCAGCCCATCGATCCAATCTATCTGAGTCCCTCCGTAGAGCCTCCCTACCCTCCTGCAGATCAATACTGACGCCCAACTTGGTGTCATCTGCAAACTTATTATGACTTCATCAGGGTCATCAATAAAGATGTTAAACAGAAGTGGTTCAAATACTTGAGCCCTGGGGGACACAACTTGTGACCACTTGTGATGCTCAAGCCTTCATAATAGTCTTAAAGCTAACATGATTTTTCATTTAGCAGTTTGCCACGCCAGCACTCTCTCACCATGTCCTATGTGTCAAGGCTGTCACAACATGCCAAGCAAAGGGAAATTTCTATTTCCTCCTTTTTTTTTAAAAAAAAAAAAAACAAAACAGATGGAGCTTTTCATCCCCGTGAGCAGATGTGCCTGAGCAATACTCACGGTTACAAATAGCCAGTGCCTTTCCCCCAGTAAGCTGTGTGGTCCAGGAAAACCCAGTAGTGTTGCCACACACTTCATAAAGTCTATTTCTTCTGAGGAATTGAAAGTCATAACCCTTGGGAGCCAAAGATGGGGAGGAGTGGGGAAAAAACAACAACAAATCAATGGTGTCTTAGGGCTACATCATGGGAATCATAAGATTAAGAAATACTCATTTAGTGAAGGGCAATACAAACACCACAACCTCTTGCTGCCCTAAGGCAGGACAAAAAAGTATAACAAGGAAAATTATCATTACACAATAAACATTTGTACATTATTTGATATATGTAGCAATGTAGCAGCAGTAAACCAACCTTGTTGCACATGGGTTTGCAGTACTGAGCATTGTCAATGGTGACACACACCAGTCCACCATTTCTAGGGACTAGTGGGAGTGGGCACTGAGGCAGCTGCTTGCAACCTTTTGAGTGGATTGAAAAAAAAAAAACAGGAAACCAGAAAACAATGTATTAGAGTGCAAGGGAGTAAAAAAGTCGTCTTCTTCCCAAGTAAGCTATAGGCTTATTCATTTACCCAGGTATGAGTGATAACTGGCCCCACTGGCTGACTTTGACAAAGTACACATTTTTATTTCAATAAAACCTTTGGGCTTTAGGGGGATTTTTTTTTAGAGGGAGCGATCTTCTGACAACATTCAATTTTTCCATCACTTGTCATTGTCAGAGTGAAGTCCCTACCAGCCTCCAGTTACACTATAAAAGTAGAGTGGCTCAAAGTGGCATTTGCTTTCACAGTACTGACATTCAGTACTACTATGGTCAAAACAACTCAAATATTTCTTTGAATAGGTATGACTGATATGCCCACTGACATACACCAAAGAAGCCTGGGAGTGGGCATGTCTGGAGGGCAAAGCAGGCCCTGCTGCATCTGCTGCTCAGCATCAAAAGCTAGTGCCTCCCAGATGCCTGCCAGCACAGTGATTAGCACCTCAGCTTGTTTCTGAGATGTCTTTTGCCTTTTTTTTTTTCTTTTCACTCTAAGAAATGCAGACACTTAGCTCACTATGACTGAAGATAACAAAGTTTTCTTAGTGCTTCTCCCCTGGCAGTTTGTTCAACACCAAGCAGAGGAGCATTGGTTCAGGAGGGGCCTCACTTTTCTCTTGAACAGGACGCAGTAGATCAAGTGCTTCTTGCAGGTTCCAGACAAGGAAATTGATTGAAGCTTTTTCACCTTTGCCAATCATTTCATGAAAGCATTTTGAATACTCCTATGGAGTTAAGAGGCAAAAAGGCTAAGCTGAGGAAGCCTTGGAATTAATTTATGAACATGGCCAACACAAAACAAGAACTACCTTGAAAATCATGTAGCTTAAAGTAACACTAATTTCCCTACAATGTTTTTGTAAGGAATCTGGTAACTTTTGTTAAAAAATACATAGTTCAAGAGGGAGAACTGGTATGACCTGGGGGTGCTTTTTTCCTATATAAGAAAAGATGGCTTTATAAACATCTGTATGCATCTTCTTTACAAAACATTGATTTCATATCTTCTGAACCTTGCCATCTCAGACTTTCTGTGAGCATGTGTGTGTATACATGTAAAAATACATATTTTTGAATGTGTGTAAAACACACATTTCTGTATTTTTATCTAGTTACTGCTCTATACCCATGTAAACAGCTTTCAGTCCATACCTGTGTGCCCGTGCACATGTGTAGACAGTGCAGAGCTGTAGTAAACTCCACAACCGAAATACAGGTGTGTGCCATCATTATAAGAGACCGGTTACTTTGAACTTACATAGATGCAAGAAAAAGAGCAAGCCAAATTTTCATCCATGGCTTCTGAAGCACTAGCCTGCAACAGCTAACCCTGCTTTTCTCAGGCCAAAGTTTACAGAAACATTGTTGGAGGTGATGGGCATTACTCATAAAAAGAAAATAATATAATTCAACTTTCTGAGGCAAAAACCCAAACTCAAATACACAGGACAATACATCCTTGGCAAGTGGTGCCTTCAGTCTTTTTTCCACCCCTTGTGTGGTGAGAATGATACTTCAGGCAGAAGCTTACTGTATGTAGCAGTATGGTGGACCCTGCTCCAGTTATTAGTTCCATGTTATTTACAGTGCTATCTCAACTGTAGGAAAAAAAACTCAAACATATATAAATATATATATGTATAAATGCGCACACACACACACACACACATATATTGGTTCTGCCCTGGTATTTCTTTACTGTTTCTGTCACATTCAATGGTCATTGAACATTCCCTTGTGACATGCCTAGACTGTGAAGGCACTGACTCATAAAACAGGATTTCAGTTGCCTAACTTAGCTTGTTTTTAAAATATTTAGCAATTTGTATTTGAAAGTAGGACAAAAAATACCATTGTGCATGTAAGGCAAAACACATAACTGATTATGATTTTTTTGACTAACAGTAGCAGGGCCAAAGACATGGCAGGTCAAATAACACTAGGTTATTTGTGCTGATTTATCTCACTCCCCTTCCCACCGAGTAGATCTGTTTTGAATCAAGTGTTGCCAAATTGATAGGCAGCCAGCAGACTGGGTTGCACAGGCACCCATGGCAGTAGGGCCCTGCTCCTCCCACCACCACCAAAGGTGTGTGCAGAGCAGGTCCTGCATTGCCCAATGCAACCAGTGTCTTACCTTAAGACTGTCACTCATTTCATCTATGGATTTACATTCACTTGGACTGGCCAAAACTCCAATTTTAGTAAAACCTGAAAGACAAACAGAAGCAGGTACATGGCTGGTCAATAATTCCCCTGCCCTCCAAAACATGAACAAATCCCAAGTAACCCCTAACAGTACTTGTTTACAGGAACCGTGCCATCGTGTTGCAGTTCAAGTGCTACCTTGTATACCTGAGGCGATCAAGGCTCAAATGTGAATAAACTGAACAAACACTGATTAATTTTAAACAGCAATCTGATCGGCTGGCTCTGGCCACCCAAGGCCAGGTTCCCTAGTGGGATGCTTCATTTCTCTAAGATAAGCACTATTCAAATTATTCACAGAATCACAGAAACATTCTGGTTACAAAAGACCCTCAGGATCACCAAATCCAACTGATAACCCTGCTCTACAAGATTCACCCTAAACCATATCCCCAAGCGCCACATTCAAATGACTTTTAAACACATCCAGGATTGGTCACTCAAGCACCTCCCTGGGCAGCCCATTTCAACGCCCGAATATTGTTAGTCATATTATTGTGGCCTTTCAGTACGTGAAGGGAAATATAAGGACAGTACTTAGAGATAAATATAAGGACAATTCTTTTTAGCAGGGTGTTTTGCAACAGGACAAGGGGTGCGGGTTTTAAAATAAAATAAGGTAAATGTAAATTGGATATGAGGAAGAAATCTTTTACAGTATGAGTGGTGAAACACTGCAACACATTGCCCAGAAACATGACAGACGCCCCATCCCTGTGGGAACGCTACAAGTCAGACTGGACTGGGCTCTGAGAAAGGTTATCTGGTTAATGATGTCCCTATTCACTGCAGGGTGAGGGTGGACTAGATGGCTTTTAAATGTCCCTTCCAACCCAAAGCATTCTATGATTCTACAACACTCAAGAATGGCTATATCTTACCTGTAAGAAGCACTTGTGAACTTACAAAAACCAATGCTTTCCACAGCAGGCTGGATCTGAATGGTGTTTTTTCTGTGGGAGATGAGGAACTCATTACTTGTTGCCTGAGGAGCCTAAGAGCTGAAGCCAGTCACAGAGCTGTATGTCTGTGGGTCACTGGTAGTTCACAGTGTGCCTTGCTGCGAGGCAGTGCTGTGATAAGGCATAGGGAGATACACATATTGCCCAACTTGGTGGGATGCCAGTGGAGACTTTGCCAGCATAGTTTAAACAGGGCAAGAGGAGGTCTCTTGTTATGGTACTGAGGCGGCCTGGCTTCCCTGTTGCTGCCAATACTACCAGGAAATTTTGAGATTAATTGGTTTACTGTAAACATGTTTTGTGTATGCACATTCTTGCATGCTCTTGCTCTCTCTCCACCCCCACATCTGTTTGTGTTTTTCTCTCACACACACATACATATACATGCATATAGAAGGTGTAAGCATGCCATACCTACATGGCTTAAACTGATTTGGACAAAGTGGATATGCTTTGTATCCTGTAGCATCCAGAATTTAGGTACCTGCTAAGTAGAGCAAATTATGGTTTCCAATATTCAGCTTTTGGGTTTTTCAAGACACACTAAACAAAGCGGCAACAGCAGCAGAGAAGAAAAAAATAAATAAAAAAGCAGTCCCAAGAACATTGACCTACATTCTGTGTGTGTATCACCAACTGCACACCTGTTCTCTGTGTGTATTTCATCAGCAACTGTGTGTCATTTCTGTTTGTAGTTTGGATTTTTTTAATGGAGCCACGAATCTTGTATGCTAATATCTATTTATGGGAAAAGCTGAGTAGCTAGCAAAATTGCCACAAAAGTTTAATTATTTCTACCCTGTATATTTACTGGCAGATTAATCCAATTATCCAGATAATACTCAAGTGCTAGGGGTGTGACTGACTGGCCCCACCTGTAAACTGCAGGTTTCAGATCCACAGCCTTTCACACCATGCCATGGATGAGTGATTGAGATCACTTAAAGAACCAAAGGTATTAGCAAAAGTGATTTTAATGTAAATTTGTACAAGTGTGACTTAACAAAGTTCAGTTGCAAGGCTCACTCTGACGCTCGCTTCATGAAAGAAACATAGAAAGGAAATTCTAATTAGAATCAATCTAAAACAATATTACAGAGACCAAAGACACAGAAGGGTGAGGAAAACCTCCTGTTGAGCCATAAGATTCAGAATGGATCCAAATACACCCCTTGCTTTCTAAACTTTTTCAGAAAGTAGTCTAGTTGTGGCTGGACCCAGGCTTACTCCCTGACTTGATCAATGGTTTATGTGTAATGCAAGTAGCTACAGAGAGTTTATTAGAATTAATTCAGTACGCTATCAGTCACTTACTGAGGATCTGTTGCAAATAAGGCGTATCTTTGCTTTGGGTAAGGAAAGATCTCTTAGGTAAGGAATCTCCTGCCTTGAGATATGTCCCTACTCATGGGGTGAGTTGCCAGGTGAGCAATCCAATTGCAATTCAGTGAGCACTCAAATTAGGCTTATCCAACAAATTCATCCTTGGTAAAGGGTCTCATTGCCTTAAGAGGCATCCCAGCTCAAGGAGAGCTCACCACCATGCGGACACACTGACAGCCAGGGAGAGCTCAAGGACTTTATTGGATAAAGTCATTGACTCATAGTCAAACTGTATACAATGTGAGAAGTATGCACAAGACTCTCTGCACCCCCAACTTTGTTCCTTGATAAATGAGTATTGGAAAAATCACCCTCTCTTCCTGTGTTAATCAAGTTCTCATGCATCGATGCTCACTTTGTCACCCACTTCGTGGGTTTCCTAGAGGAGACCTTGGCCCAGTGTCACGGAAGACCAAAATCAGTCTAAATGTGTCCTGGCTTGTCCAGACATGTTTTCTGTTCTCCCTCCTTCTGTTGTTGGGAGAAGTAACTACAGGAAAGGAAGACAAAGGCCTGGTGCCACCTTATCTCTTCTCTCTCTGACAGACAGGGTACCCATGTGTTTATACACTTATGTTCTGCCCTAAAAGGGTAAAAGCCCTGACTTCCATCTAATGTGGTTACATTTGGCAAACTGCCATTCTGATCAGCTAATCTGTGGGCAAAGAGCCACTAGTCTCAGGCTAAATTAATAAAATAGATGAGCAGATAAAGACAATATGCTCTCTCTCTGTGCTTCTGCCTCGTTGTTCTCTGGCATTGTACCTGCCATGCTCTGCCATGACTTTGCCTTATTTGCTTTGCAGCATTATGACTGCTGAGTTTCAAGCCAGCTTTGCTGCATAATAACAAGCCCTGATACTTTGGGTTTGTCTACCTGGAAACTTGTGTGCCTCAAATTTACCACAAGGCATTTGGAGCCTCATGACATGGCAAGAAGTGCCACCGACATTGTGCTCATCTGCACATCTGCAAGACGTCCTGCCTGCACCTCTGCAAACCTTCATGCCAAGTCTGGAGTCAAAGAGGAACCAGGATCAGGTCAGAGATCATTTGCCTCTCAGCACCCTGTGCTAGGAGCCTAGGAAGATCTAGAAGCCTCAACAGCTATTAAGATACCAACAGAACACCCTTCAAGCGTTTGGGTAGTGTCTGGGAAGTTTAATTCAGCCCTGGGAGTCCACAGATACTATTTTGTGAGCAAATACTCAAAAGCCTCCTTGTAAGAAATTCTCTAACTGAATCGAGGTGCAGAAAGGAGAGCAGAAAGGAGCTTCTCAAGTCCTTCTAGTGGGCAAGACGTATAATTGACCATAAAAGCACCTCTTTCCAGTTTTAGTAGTTTAATGTTTATTATTGCTAGTTGTTTCTTAAGTGTTCTAAATGCCGTTTTTCCTCTGTGTAATGTTTTTCATGACCATGCAAAGAACCTGATTAAAAATAAGTAATGCAGTGAGATTAAATATATTGTAAAAAATAATGAACTATATTATTCTTTAAAATAAAATCTCATGCCAGCCATTACACCCAGCTACAGCTCAGACCTTTACCTCCTCTGAAGCCTATACCAAATGACTGTGAGTTTGGTTAAGAGAGTCATTCATCACAGTCAGTCACTCACATCCTGCCATGCCTCTGCACTCACCTCAGCTGCTCATCAAACCAGCTACATACACACACACTCCCTCTCCAACAAACTCCGTAGTGATTGTTAGCAACAGTTGTTATTGTCACCGCCACAGAAGAACTGTTCATCTTGTCTGCAGATCCTGAGACAGGGACATCCTCCTTTCGTATTACATTATGCAACCTACCTATTCATGGAACACTTTTTCAGGTGTCTTTTTCATTTACTTTTTGTTCACCTGCTTCTGTACTTGTGTGCTTGTAGCATCACACATTATGACTGGAAGAAGTGAAGTCAGTGGCAAAGCCTCCATTGCATTAACAAAAACGTGCCTTTTTATGCCACCTCAGGCATGTCTTGATAGTTCTGTATAGGACTGTAGTGCTTCCACAAAACAGTTCTGTGGTAGTAACCTCCTTAACAGTAGTAAAATGCCTTTGTTTACATTAACGATAGGTAAAACTTCATTAGCATAGCATATCTTTAATACTGAAGGCCAAGATTTATGTTTCTAGGTAGACCAGTAAGACCTGGTTCCAAACAGTTTACGGCTGACACACACAACAATCTTCTCCCTTGCAAGATGAACATATTGCAGATGGGAAAATACTCCCTGGGAAATTTTTGCAAATACATTCTTGTGGTGCAGCTACACATTAAGATATTTTCCTTACAAAATGTATCCAGTTTTCCAACAAGGGCCATTGATTAATGCTCTAAGTCCTTGAAAGACCAGGAGCTACCCATAAACTTACTACTTGTTCAGCTCAGTTTACACAGTACATATAGCACATCAGTATAATTTTAAAAATGGAGCAAGTTCTGGCTTGAACAAATAAAAGTTGCGTTTGTGATGCACTTGAACGGAAAGATTGACAGGGGTTTATTTTAGCGATCATCAGAGTCACACACTCTTTCTCGTGTTTGGGAGACACTGTGCAAAGGAATTTAGTTAGGAGAGCCATAGCATGGCAGCATTTCTCTAGTGCAAAAGCTCTAACGGGATGCTGCTTAAATCACACAGCTGACTCTTAAGAACCATACACAGATAACTCTTGCATTGCAGGATTAAGTTTGTTACCTACTGACAAACAAAACTAATTACAAAGGATAAATATGATCATACACTGCCTCAATTTAAACAAACCTGGGACTAATCCACAGGCCTTTGCAAAAACTAGTTTGTCACTTTATAGGACAATATAGAACACAAGCACGGAAACATCCTTCTCCTCTGTCTAAATCATATTCAGTTTACCATGCACATCAGCTACCCTGAGCTGAAAGGAGGAGAGGTTGCTACTGCTTCTGGCAGGAATAACAGGGTATTGGTACCCAGATTTAGTATCCTAGTACTGACAGAAACCAGGGACATGGACAAACTTGCTCCCACAGCTGTGGAGGGGCACACAGCCATCTAGTGGCAGTTCCATGAGACACTGCTGGAAAAGGCAGTGGTCCAAATTTTAGCCTCGTGCGTTTCATTGATATTTTTCCGTTATTTATATGCACTTCATTTTAGTCCAAAATCACACCAAACCTAGCAAATCATACAACAAGCTTAACATTTTGGACCAAAAAATATAAGGGAATACTGTATAGCACAAATCTAATGTCTAAGTGACCAAATATGTAGTGAAAGCTAAGTTCAGATCACCATTTTAAAAAATCTGCCAAAATTAATTTATGTTGTTAAATCAAAATCTTACAAGAGGTTGAGCTGGCCCATTATATTGTAACATTAAATAAAAAAATTAAAAAAAAAAAAAAGAAAAAGGAATAGGCACCTTTACAGACACAGTAGGAAAAAGGCTTTTATTCTATGATTGTTGTAGAGAACACTAATGTTTCAAAAACACAGGTAATTGAAACACAACAGTAACATCAGTGAAGGTGACTTAAATATTACACAGATGTTAACATCTCCTACAAAAGAGGCCAAGATAAAGTTGTGCGATATTCAGCCTTCTCCCATCAAAGCAACCCCGAGCTGTATACAATCCTAACTCCAGTAATAAAATTGGACCCCAGAATTTCTCATTGTCTAATTGAAAAGCAAGAGATCTGCTGGTCCTTAGTTAGAGTTGGGAAAGTCATCTTCGTCTTTGCCCATGAAGTTTTGAGGTTCAACTATTAGTATCTGAGTCATACTTTGCCTTTATCAAGAGAACCAACAAAGCAGCAATAAAAAGTAAACTGTATTTTGTTGCCTTATGTTGACTAAAAAAACAGATTAAATACAGAGTCTGTTTTGTATTTTAGGTAATGAAAGACATCAAGGGCTAAAAAAAAAAAATCAATTTCCAAGAAAATATCCTTTTCTTTCTTTCCATTTAAAATCTAAAATGCCTTCTGTTGACTACGAAGCCATCAAATTTGATCTTGGAAGCATCCTCATCATTAGTGGACTTCTTTTCACATCTGTTTTTAGAAGGGTCACAGCTAGCGTCAAAACACAAGCTTTTTAGGCACCTCCCACGAGAATTCATTTCTTCCAAAGTGACCATAACATGCAGTCTTCTGGTAAATGGGCTTTTTTAGATCCAAATCCCTGTGTGTATAATAAAACGAAGACAAAACTATTCATTCTGATATTGATACCTATTTCACACCCTTAGTCAAGCAAGCACAGTATCAACATGCAAGCGTACCAGTGAACATGTCTGATGGAGAACCAGAAAAGTAACAACAAAGCTTAAATGTGAAGTACTTTAGGGCAACAGGACTTGATGATCTCTGGAGGTCCCTTCCAACTCCTATAATTCTATGATTCTATGAAATAACCATCAATTCCTGTTGTAAAACAAAACACATTTTTTCACAGCAAAGTAACTTCAAATTCTTGCAACACAAAAGTTATTTTATTCTATTTGAATTTCCTGTGCTATGTAAGGGCCAATACTGAAATTATGTGCTGCATATGAAACTTGAAAACATCCGTATCTTAGAAGATACGGCATACTAGTAGATCCATAATAACTAACGGAACAGGGGAAAGTCTCTTTTGCAAAACATGGAACAATCCCATGCTAGCTCAAGAGGCTGACTCTTACACTCTAGCATCTAACAGTTTTGCAAGAAATCATTTCTAGACGATCAGCAAGGTTTTGTGTGTTTCTGTACCTGACAATGACTCCAGGACGAAGATCAAAGTTTTTGTGCACAATGTCCAGCAGCTCTTTCTCTGTTTTTTGGGAAGTTCCATAGGTGAACAGTGAAATGGACAGTGGATGAGCAACTCCAATAGCATAAGAAACCTATGTGAAGAAAGACATCATCATTAGCAAATAAACACAGCACCTTGGAGAGCACTGGGATGCAACAGAACAAAGTACTTATTCATGAGCTATCTTAGGAAAACTAAGGTCTCTCTTTCACTTTCCATATTCCCACTATGTATGTTGCATATTTGAAGAAAAAAAAAAAAAAAGATAGAAAACTCTCAAAGCTGATGTCTTTGGATAATTTTCTTCCCCATTATCCAGTCACCTTGTGTTCATTTCCATGACAGTAAGCATCAGAGGGTTGAGGGCTCACAAAGTGTTCAGAAAAAAAACCAGTAAAAGTTACAGCATTCAGAAGTTGATGGGCTATTAGTCACATTACAAGTGGTCTTGAACCAAGCACGTTGAGGTCTTCCTTTTGTTGAACCCAAGCCATTAGGAAGACTGCTTCTACTACAGTGTCTCATATGACGTGTATTCAATGTAAAGCTGAAAAGGTAAGATCTTTTGGAGAAAATCAACATTTACAGCAAACCATACCTGAACTAGGACACGGCGACAGAGTCCAGCTTTCACAAGAGACTTGGCCACCCAACGGGCTGCATACGCTGCTGATCGGTCCACTTTTGTATAGTCTTTGCCCGAAAAAGCACCACCTCCATGGGCTCCCCAGCCACCGTAAGTATCCACAATGATCTTTCGACCAGTAACACCAGCATCACCCTGAATCAGTAAAAGAATTCACCCACCTTACAATACATTTTGTTGTAACTCTCACACATGACTGCATCCATCAGAAGACTACAACATTTAAGTATGTTCACCACATATGGATTGCTGTGGGATAACTGAAGGAATACTTTTTGCACCAATCCACAACAGTGGCTGTAAGTGTTCTTTAAAAACATATTCCTAAGACAGCCCATTAACAAACTGTGTTTAATAATCAAGAAAACAGGTTTACACCCAGTTAGCTAGGGCAAGCACTGTCTGTTTCCAAAGAAACATTTCAAAAATATGGGAACTTTGCTTTAGAAGTGACCTATTTGATACCATCCAAACTAAATACAGAATATTGCTCACAAACTACATGCTGTATAGGAATCAAGGAGAGTTTTTACAGTATAAAGACAGACAGGCAGACAGAAAGAAAGGTGGGGAGAGGGAAAGGCGGGGAGGAAGTTAGTTTTCATATAGTTTGGTCAAAATTTGAAGTTGTGTGAATATTAAATAGTAGGTGTCTTTCATATTTATCATGAAAAGGTGTGTCAGAGCTATCTTATACATCAACCAGCATTAACATTTCAGTGTGTTCATACTGAGTATATCTCCTACATATACTGTATCTCCTACAAATATGTACTTTGAAAAAAAACATATTTCCAACCCCAAAATATTTATAGTCTAATGTGTGGAGTGCTAGGCAGCTATAGGTAATTGAGAAAGAAGGATTGTTTCATTCTAAGAGTAGATACTTATAGATGAATATTCACAGATATTAAAGTGCAGATTGCTTCTCACAAGTACTTGATATTTTCATCTGATCTTGGTTAGCTTATCAGTACCTCACTAATTGTCTGATTCTCTAATTTACTAAATGCTTCGTGCATTTTCTGATGTAAATGGAACCATGATCAAAATTGAAATTCAGTCTCCACCTGCAGGCGGATTTGGAATTCTTTGCCTAGAGAATATCACATCAGGGAAATCCAGTTGCTGGAATGTTTGCATGGCAAACACAAGTAGAGAGTCAAAGTTTTTCTTAGCCTGTGCATATACACGGGAAAACCTTTGGCACTGTTTGTTTCATTCTGCTAAGAAAGCAGCGAGATGTAAACCTGACTTGCAGCTAGCTCAATTTGTGTAACGGATCTTGTCCTCCAGGGTTCTTCTGTTTGTCTCAAAGTTTTAATTCCTGACGGTACAGACTGTAGCAATGAGAACGCTTTGTGCGCCATTGTGACTGGACTGTAGAAGTGAGGGAAAGTAAGAGAAACGGGTAGACTAAAGGAAAAGAAACCCCCATCCCTCCTTATTTTAAAGGTGCTGAAAGAGCACATACACATTTAGAAAGCATGGAAGTCACTCTTGCGGCGAGCTGTAATGTCCCCAGTGTACCAGCAGGTGTTGCTGTTGGGAAAACGGCCATAACCACCGATTTTGACACAGCCAGAAGTCAAAGTACCACCGTGCTCAACAGAAGGTAAAAATTCGAAGTGAAACACGTGTATCTTCTTTAGATAACCGATCTGGAGATTAAGGCAGCCTTCTATAGCTAGTATCGTTAAAAATAAAACGAGTAATATTCTTGCAAAAAGTAATCAGAAAGTTCACGATGTGAAAGACAAGGAAAGAAACAGTTACTTTCTAGTTGCCACAATGCTATTCTAAATTGCACAAGTTCTAAAGCCACAGACGCACTGGCAGATTGACCCATACTAAGTAAACTTTTCCCAGATTTAAAAAAGCTGCAAACATACACTGCAGTGTGCCAGTGCTTGTATATGCGAACAAGCAATACAGTTCAACCATGAGAGCAGAAAAGACATTCTTGCCAAATGTAACAATATTACGTTTTCCAGCAGGTGCAGTTTAGTGCACATCCAGAAGTTTTCACATGTGTATCCTTTTTAAATTTTTTTTTTTATGTACCCATGATTGCTGCATTGGTACATTTGCTCCAAGTTACACCTCAAGTTTGCCTCTCCATTTGTCCACGTCGGTGACATCAGTGATAAACAAAATTACAGTGATATGACCAATTCAACTACACAAAACCACACTTCATTGTTTTAATAATTAATCTCAGTATCTTCCTACCTGTTCCATGACACTAATGCAAAATACACACAATATCTTGGAAATAATTCTGGTAGATTCCAGTACATTAATTTGAATGGCAAGGGGAAAAGAACATCTGCTTGGATTTGTTATAAAACTGAATGGATTTTCAGGAAGGAGCTTTGAAATTTTGCTGTGATAGTTCTGAGTGGAACAGAAGGCTAAAACATTGGAAATGGTGAATTTATTTAAAAAAAAAAAAGATTTCAAAAGTCCTCATCCTACAGAGTGGAAGTTTTGGCTGACTTCTGTGAGCACAAGATCAAATCATAAATCCCAGCTCCTGTATTACCTAGATAAGGGAAAAGCAACATTTATTTTCTCTCAAGAGAAGCCTATCAGCAGCTGATTTTCAGAACAGATGAACACCTTCAGATCTTATTGATATCAGGAAGAACAGTGTGAGATACACAGCTCTGAAAACCAGGTTCAGTACAAGGTAAGGAAACCTTCTCTTGCTCACTTCTCTGTCAGGTGCGCATTCTGGCAGAAAGGATTACATGTCTTAGTGCTAGATCCAAGAGTGTTTGAAGAAAGCCAGAGCTGGGCTGTAGATTCCACACTCAGTGTAAGATTCAGCTCAACTTCCGTGCCTAGTCATAACATATGTGTAATATAAAGCATGCTCTCAAAGGTTACTTTGGCATGCAGCACATGAAACCCTAGGTGCTCCTCTCACATAAAACTGCAGTTGAAACTTCCAGTAGGCAACTTGCTTCTTACACCCTAAGACAGACACCACAAAAACGCTGAGTATTTCTTTTAAGACACACACTCGATGACAAAGGCAAGCTGAAAAGTATAAATATATAACACAACCAAATAACACAACACAAACCTGAGGCCCTCCAATAACAAAACGTCCACTAGGTTGCAGGTGATAAACAGTTTTCTCGTCCAAGTATTTTGCAGGGACAACAGCCTGGATGACACGGTCCCTCAAGGTTCTGCGCATATTCTCCAGTGAAACGGTTTCGTCATGCTGCACAGATATTACAACGGTGTGAACACGCACTGGGATGACTGCTCCATTCTTCTGGATATACTGAACAGTGACCTGAACAGAACATGAAGAAAGAAGACAAAAAAACAAAACTGCTGTAAGATTTATTACTGGTCTACATCAAACACCATGCTATGCTATTCCAAGAGTAAAACTGTAGCAAAAGATCAATGATGTCATCACAATATTCACTGCTTTAGTTGTTGTTGAGGTAGGAGAAATGAAGCTTACATTCTTGTTCTTCAATTTTGCTGTGCTACGAATAAACAGTAAAAAGCCTCAGCACTGAAAGTCTGATTTACTATGAAATTGTCCAAAAGTCTTTGGTTCAGCTTTCCAATGAAACTCCCAAGCCTCAAAAATGTACATTC
>VWYK01064699.1:39025-53704 GCA_013399775.1 Semnornis frantzii | reverse complement strand
TTCCATGTCCTTCCTGTGCTGGGGGCTCCAGAACTGCACACAGGACTCCAGGTGGGGTCTGAGAAGAGCAGAGTAAAGGGGGAGAATCCCCTCCCTCTCCCTGCTGCCCACACTGCTCTTGCTGCAGCCTAGGATCTCCCAAAAGACAGCAGATGTAGAACACAGCAGTTTCTTTGCACAGCTATTTCCCCGTGTCTGGCCTCAGTAGCATAACAACACTCAGGGTCAATGCTTTCAACACTTGGAGACTACTCCAGTGCTTTCAAGAGATGTCAATCAGCCACTTCTTCTAATTTAGGCTTTGAAAGAGAAGACTCAAGTTCCCATTTCTTATTAGCTTTGGGCTTCCAGCCCGACTTCCTCTTATACTGCATGGAGTATTTCTAATTATATGATATGGCATCAGTACATACTCCTGCTTCCCCTCTGTGCTCCTGTCATCCCCAGCCCACAGGTGAGCAGCAGACCTGTCCATCAGCAGGTCTCCAACACATCACTCATTTAGATATAACACCCATCTCTTCTCCTCAACACGAATGTGTTCCTCTTTAATCTCCTCTTTGAAATTACATTACTGCTTTTCAGCTTAAAACTTGAGCTGGGCTTTCAATTATTTCCATCTGTATTCCTGCATCCCCAAATTCCTGAAGACATTTATGTGTATTCTGTCACATTTCTCTTTCCAGAGTCCTAATTCATTTGTGGGGTTTTTTGGCAGTGAGGGATAAACCCAGCCCTAATTGCATTACTCAGAACTCCACAAAGCAGCTGCATATATTCAGGCTTTCTAAAAAACAGGCTGTTTGCATCTTGAGACTAATTCAAGCACCAGGTTTCAAGCACCAGAAGCTGAGGCTGAAAAACTGCCAAAGCCATCTGCAAATTAAAGATGAATTGAAGAGGTTTGCTGAATGAAAGCCAAAATTTAGCAAAATATATCATCAATATTTGTGAAGAACCAGAATAAATTACATTTTAGGTAATTTTTTATATAACCTGCTTAAATATAATTCCCATGATTCTAACTCAGATGTATTAAAATGTCCAGTCTTAGGCCAGTTTGTGGAGTGACCTGCAGTGGACAGATCTCTGCAGAATGACAGGGTAAGTGCAGTGAGACATGAGAACCTCTGCCAGCATGAGGACAGAGGCAACCTCTATCAATGTTCAATAACAAACAGCTGATAGAAAAGTGTTTGAATGCATCCCAGTGGAAATAAAAACGGTACTGAGCTCTTATACCAACCAGGTCAAAGGACTTCCTTTGCCCTTGGTCAATTCCTCCCTGGCAGAGGGGAGATTGAAAGTGGATGTTAGGAGGAAGTTGTTTGCAGTGAGGATGGTGAGACACTGGCACAGGTTGCCCAGGGAGGTTGTGGCTGCTCCCTGCCTGGAGGGGTTCAAGGCCAGGTTGGAGGAGGCCTTGAGTGACCTGTGCTAGTGGGAGGTGTCCCTGCCTATGGCAGGGGGTTGGAACTGGATGATCTTTGAGATCCCTTCCAACCTTACCATTCTATGATTCTATGATTGTATGTTGCAGCATTGGATGATGGTCAGCAGAGAGAGGAGATGCTTCTAGCACATCTCAGATATTCAGAGCAGAGCACATTTCTCACTCCAGAGCTAGAGGAGTTATCTAGCCTAGCTTCTTCACACATTTCCACACAAGCACCTGAGGTTATGTGGGATGACTTCTATCATTTGTACCTCTTCACCCAGCTGTAGCATGCAGGGCTGCCATTTCGATTTTGAATGCTTTGGTGAGGCCCCTGACCAGCTCCTAGCCCATGAGGAACCCACTTCTTAACTGAGCCTCCCAGAGATGCTTGTCATAGAAATATTGTGTTGTTATTATCATCGTTATCTAAAGAGATAGCAGGGCCAGAAGGGCATTTCAGAAGGCATTCAGTACAACTTCTTGCCCTCTATTTCTAAACCACTCCTGACAGAAGCTTGCCTAACCTCTCTAGAAACCTCCCATTGGTGGACGTTATGCAGCTTCACAGGCAGAGTTCATAGTTATCAGCTAAACAAAGTGATGCTAATGTGCACAGACCATCCATCAGGCAGCAGCTACCATCACCAAGGAAGCTGAGCACAAGAGCTAGGAGAAATACATGGGAAGGGAGGATTTATTTGTTAAAAATCACAGCCCAAAAGGTACCATTTCAACATATAAATGGATTCAGGAAGTATGGTGTCCTCCCAAGAAACTGTATTTGCTATACTATATATTTACTCTATGATTTATTACAGACAGTCCATTTCCATGTAATAAATATCCTGTATGAAACTTCAGGGCTGTTCTGAGCAGTGTCTGCTCTCAGCCTTCAGCCACCCTCACTGTGGCTGAAATGAGTGGAAGATTTTAACAGCCTCACTGGGCATAAGACTGGATCAGATACAATCATCTTTCAGCAGAGACAGTGCACCTTTTCACTCTGACAATTCTTCGGCCTTTGCCAAGTCCCTTTCAGCAGCAGTTCCATAATGACTATGAAAGTTTTTCTTATCATCTTATTTATCTTATGAGTGACCATTTTCAGTCTGAAAAGGTCAGGTCACCTAACAGCCCTTTGACTGGGAGAAATTTATTTTTCTTTTGAAGAAAACTTCACAAACAAGCTACACAGAATCATAGAATCATAGAATGGTAAGGTTGGAAGGGACCTCAAGGATCATCTAGTTCCAATCCCCTGCCATAGGCAGGGACACCTCCCACTAGTACAGGTCACTCAAGGCCTCCTCCAACATGGTCTTCAACACCTCTAGGGAGGAAGCAGCCACAACCTCCCTGGGCAACCTGTGCCAGTGCCTCACCACCCTCACAGCTCCTTGATCAACTTGTTGTTTGCTGTGGAGTCTCAAAGAACTTGCCCTACACTTGCCCTACAAGTATAATCTCATTTTACATAGCCAGAAATGATAAACTGTTCTGCAGAGTATTTTAGAAGCCGGACCATTTTTGAGTGTCTTACCTAAGAGCAAATCACAAGGCAAATCCAGAGTGGAACCCAGAAGCCAGGTTCTTAAACAGGAAATACTTCCTACTGTACAGGAAAAGAGCAACCACAAACAAAGGTAAATTAACTAATGTAATTCCACAGCATCCAGTTTAGATCTTCTCTCTGCCACTTTAAACCCATTGCCTTTTGTCCTCTCATTACAAGACCTTGTCAATAGTCCCTCCCCAGCCTTCCTGGAGGCTCCCTTCAGATATTGGAAGGCTACTCTAAGGTCTCCTGGAAGCCTTCTCTTCTCCAGGCTGCAGAGCCCAAACTCTCTCAGCCTGTCCTTATAGCAGAGCTGCTGCAGCCCTCTCAGCATCTTTGTGGCCTCCTCTGGACCCACTCCAACAGTTCCATATCCTTCCTGTGCTGGAGACTCCAGAACTGCACACAGTACTCCAGGTGCCGTCTGATGCGAGCAGAGCAAAGGGGCAGAATCAGAATCCCCTCCCTCTCCCTGCTGCCCACACTGCTCTTGATGCAGCCCAGGTTGCTGTCTGGGCTGCACTCACACTGCAGCCTCAGGTTGAGCTTTTCATCACCCCAGACCCCCAGGTCCTTTTCCTCAGGGCTGCTCTCAGCCATTCCCCACCCAGCCTGGAGTTGTGCTTGGGATTGTGCCTAACCAGGTGCAGGACCTTAGACTTGGCCTTGTTGAATGTCATGAGGTTGGCCTGGGCACACTTCTCCAGCCTGTGCAGGTCCCTCTGGATGGATCCCTGCCCTCTAGCAAGTCAACTGTGCCACACAGCTTGGTGTCATCTGCAGACTTGCTGAGGGTGCACTGATTCCTCTGTCCATGGCACTGACAAAGATGTTACACAGCACTGGTGACAGCACTGACCGCTGAGGGACACCACTTGTTCCTCAGGGTCTATAGCATCGACATATCAAGGCCCGCAACGCTCTGAAGGAGGCTTGCAGCTAACTCCTGCCTTCTCCACTTGCTAATACTCACAAAAACCTTGCTGCAAAATCCAGGGCCAGATTTGGTGCCAGGATCCAACAAAGCCATTTCCCTTATCCCCTCTCCCCAGATGCCTTTATGTTGTGTTACATATCACTGGAGCACTGGTGCTTCAGAAGCAATATTAACATTTAATATAAATATAGGCATTACAACCAAAGCCATCTGGTCCTTTCTGTCGATTACAAATCTGTTTTTCTCACCCTGCACTACTACTCCAATCTCATGCCTTCTACTTTCTCCTGCAGCCTCTGTCTCTGTGGAATCCCAGCAAATATGTACACACACAAATTTGATTCCAATTACCACTACACAGGGATTCACATCAGCCTGATAAGGGATTGTAAATAGCAAGGAAACAAGTACCTGAGCCCCTAAAGTCTGTAAAGCTGGATGGAATACATCCTGGTGGACACTGAGAGTGAAATACATCAGAGAGGCAATGCAACTGCCCATTCATAGTAACCTGAGGGCTTCAGTGTGTGCTTTATCTCAGCTACATGGAGACAAACCTGTGACTGCAGTAAGATGGAAATCATGCTTCGAGTGAAGCATGTGCTGCTGTGAATTCAATGGTCAGCTGTGGTTTCCAGAAGACCACTTTAACCTGGCTGTCGTGGCAGGCCTAAATAGGCCAAGTGAGCTTGTAAATGTCCTGGTTTGCCCAGGCATGTTCCCCTGCTCCCCCTCCCTCTGTGCTGGGGGTGGTGGCCACAGGAAGGGGACAAAAGCCCCAGCTTCACCTAATATGGGCAAACTGCCATCCTGATTGGTTAATCTATGTCCAAAGGCACATCAGTCTCGGGCTGAAATGGATATAAAGGATGAGCAGGTAGCACATTGGGCTCTCTCTCTCTCTGCTATGGGGTTCTCTCTGCTATGGGGCTCTCTGCTATTGTCTCCTGCCTGCTGAGGCTCTGATGCCTCCACGCCTGCACAGCCAGCGTGACCGTGCCCAGACTGCACAGCGAAGACTCTGCCTGCACATGAGAGCCTGCTGCCAGGAGAGCCAGGACCAGCTCAGAGATGTCTGCCTCCTTTCTGAAGCATCCAGGAGCCTGAGGAAGCTCCAAAGCCTCTAGCAGCTTTCAGCCCAGCAGCAGCCCCACCACGTGCTTTGGGTATTGTCCCATAATATTTTGTGAGTAAATACTTCAAGCCTCTTGTAATCACTGATTGCCTTCTGCCATAAGCAGAAAGGAGCTTCCTGTGTCCATCCAGTGGCTAAGCAGGATAACTAACTGCAAGCTGTGTAAGTGACCACACAAACCTTCTCTGCCAGTAAAAATGTTTGCTTATGCTGGTTGCCTTTAAGCTTTCCAGTTTTGCCTGTTCCCTGTATGTATAAATTTCCAAACCCTGCATTTTTGAACCTTGTATATAAGTTTTGTGGCGAGATTTGATGTTAATAAACAGTTTTCATAGTTATTAACAATCTCTCCCTGGACATCAAAATTAATATCATTAATTTTTAATCCATTTCATTTACACTGGCCTAGGACAAGTGCAGGTCTTTGGAGAGCTGAAAGGGATACAGGTGCCGCAGAAAAACGGTAGGTTAGAAATATTAACTTGGGTCAAAGCTGAAAGGCATTCAGACCCACATGGCAAACCAGGATGAACCAAAGGCTCTTCCCTTTCCTTTACAGACTGTGACCTAAAGTTCCAGCTAAAACAGCTGCATTCATACTTCCCCACAAGCTCCATGTAATCACATTTCCCCCTTTCATTATTTCCATTTCCTATTTCTATGCAAAGCTCCCATGGGAACAGACCACAAAAGATTTTGACAGAGAGAATCTTCAGCAAGCAGAGCAGCAAAAAACCCCATTTTCAACCTTTTTCCTGGGCCAGTGGCAGCCCTCTTTCCTCCTTCAATACTGGAGATGCTGATGAGAATTTTCCTAGCCTTGTGTTTCTCCCAAACAAGAACAGTTTCATCACTCCAGCAAAGAGCAGAAGCCAGGTTCCCCATCTTGTCCCTGTCCCCTTGGCTACCCCTCAGGATCACTGCTTATGCTTTGCATTGGGTGGCCAAGCTGCTCAGGATCTGTCCCAGGCAGGAACAATAGCTCAGGAAAGCTGTTTGATCCCTCAGTTCCTCTTCAGGTAGTATGAAGGAACAGAGCCAAAACCCAGCAAACAAAAGTTCAATCAGCCAAGGCTTGAAATAGAAACAAGACCGTGCTGACTGTCACAACAGAGTGTGGAAAGAGTCACACAGGCTCGATTGCATGCAGAGCTAAAAGAGGCATGATGTTTGTTCCTGGGGCTACAGCATCTAGATTTGGCTCCCCCTGAGCTTAGCGGGCATTTTCCCCGTGTAAGGAAGTAAATAAATGCTACTAATTCTGAGCCAAAAGCAGAAGAAACTCCTCATCAAATAGGAATTTGTAGAACTGAAGGCACGGATTCACTGTTGCTCCACAGTCACCAGTAGCCAGGCTCCATGACTCTGCCATGGAGCTGGGGAATGAATCGCAGCTAACATCCCAACACTAAACACCAAAGGCAAAAACTTAAAGCAAGTCTGAAATTAAAACAGCAAACCTACACCTCTCTCCAAAAGCAGAGTATCAGCTGAGGCACAGGGATGAGGAAAGATCACAATATGTACTTAAAGTAAGTCTCCATTAAGCAAAGGTTTTCCAAGTGTGTCAGAAGTTCACCATCTTGTGAGCTCTTGACCAGCTCATAACACACACAGTGAATTTCACTCAGTGTGCCACTAACTCCTGTCCAAAACCCATCCAACCTGCTCCCTTTCACATGCCTTTCTTAATACAACATCCTATCCTATTTATTCATAATCTGTCACACACCAAACACCTGTCTGCCTATTGCCATAATTCAGTGTTCATAATGAATCTTCATGACTAATCTGCTCCTTTCAGCTACAGCAAATCAATATACAACTAGGCACTGCTAGGCACAGAGAGAGAAATAGTAAGGAATCCTCTGCCACTGTCAAGTGGCAGTCATTTGGCTCTCTTAGTGGTAACTGTGTCCAGTGTGTGATTTTATTTTTTTTTTTATTAACATACATACATGCAGGCACCCACTAAACACAGTAAATCTCAGTTACAGCCATTCTGTCTGCCTCACAATTCAATCAGGACTGGCAAATCCAACATGAGAACTGACAAAGTCAGTGAAGCTCCTGAGACTTTCCTACAGAAAAATATCTGTGGATCCATGGGATTCACAAAGAGAAGGAATAAAATGCTTAATCAAATCCCCCTTTAGCAGCCTCAGACTCCCTGATTCACTATTGCTTCCATGTTGCTCTTTTATGTAGATCTATGACCATCTGAAGCTGTTTTACTTTTGTAGGCTTTTACCTCCAGCCTCTACAAAAGTTTTTCCATCACCAAAATTTAAAGGCTGGGACTTTTTTTAATATGTAAGGACAGACAGACACGCCAGCAGATGTCAGAAGGCTGGAGCAGCTCTGCTATGAGGGCAGGCTGAGAGAGTTGGGGAACTGCAGCCTGCAGAAGAGAAGGCTTCCAGGAGACCCTAGAGTAGCCTTCCAGTATCTGAAGGGGGCCTCCAGGAAGGCTGGGGAGGGACTATTGACAAGGTCTTGTAATGACAGGACAAGGGGCAGTGGGTTTGAACTGGCAGAGGGGAGATTGAAAGTGGATGTTAGGAGGAAGTTCTTTACAGTGAGGGTGGTGAGACACTGGCACAGGTTGCCCAGGGAGGTTGTGGAGCACAGAATCACGTTGGAAGATCACATTGAGTGATTCTGTGCTCCACAACCGCCCTGGAGGTGTTCAAGGCCAGGTTGGAGGAGGCCTTGAGTGCCCTGTACTAGTGGGAGGTGTCCCTGCCTATGGCAGGGGGTTGGAACTGGATGATCCTTGAGGTCCCTTCCACCCCTACCATTCTATGATTCTATTATCTGGATGGGAATGAGGTCACTTTGCTTTCCAAAAAAGTAGTTCCCTCTTCTGTGTTGTTCTTCTGTATGAGATTCTTGAGTGAAGCAAACTACTACAGCCAAATTTTATATCCCAGGAAAACTGATGGAAAATACTGCCTTGCAGTGAAGTACAGCTGCCCTGTCAGGAGCCATTACAATGAAGGATTACCAGTACAGGCCATCTGCCTGAGCTTAGGGCTTTGCTTTGCTTTCTTTTTTTTTTTTTTAAGAGTTTTTTTGAGGTGTTTTGTTTTGTTTTGTTTTTGTGTGTTGGTGGTTTGTTTGGGTTTGGTTTGGTTGTTTTTGTTTTGTTTTGTTTTGTGTTTTTGGTGGGTTTTTGTTTTTGTTTTTTTTCTTGGTGTTTTTTTTTTAAGTTTTGTTTGTTTGTTTGTTGTTTGTGTTGGGTGTTTTTTTTTTTGTTGTTGTTGTTGTTTTTGAGGTTTTTTTCCTATGTGATGCTGCAGTAAATCACAACAAAATAAAGTCCAGGAGTGACCAATCCCTTAGAGGTCAAGCTGCCTCCAGATCATTGCTATGCCCACTCCACCAAACAGAAGACTAAATTAAGAAACTAACCTGACTTTGTGATTTACAAACAGTGATTCAGCACAATATGAACTGTAGGGCCAACATATCATTGTCAAAAAATACAAACAGTGTCAAACTGTTTATATTTTATTTTATATTAAGGAGAGGTAAATCAATAGCTGTGATTTGGGCTGCATTAATTCCAAATGCCATTTGCTGTGCAAATACATTTACAGTGATTCACAGAGACAGTCTCAAAGATCTAAGTGCCTCTGTGCTATTATACAGCAAAATGTTAGGTGCTTGGGAGTCACCCTGGGCAGACAGATGATGGCATTAGTGATTTAATTGACCCTCATGGATAAAAACACGTATGAGAAATGGCAGAGCCATCAGCGAGCAGCCGTGCATGCTGAAGTCAGGCCAGTGGAGAGCAGGGGAGGAGCTAAGATGTTTTCCATGTGCTAGCAGAACAATACAGCCGTTTGCTTGGTGTGAAAGCTGTGGCCAGGAAGCAGAGCTGCTAGGGGATGCAGATGGGTTCAGGCACGAGCATCCCTTGGGAACGGCCCAGTTCTGTGCATGGCAGGGGCCACATTCTCCTTGTGGAGCCCACGGGAACATGTGATAGCAGAGGTAGGTGGTGGAAGCCCTGTAGAGCAGAGGAGAAGGTATAATCCCAGGATTATCTTTGGATTTATGTCAGGGAAACACTTTACAGAAGCTACCTGGTGGAGAGGCACATCCCAACAGTGCATATCACAGAAGTGCAACCAAAACCATTTCTCTTGTGGGTTTAGGAGGTGGCTCACCTAACCTCAGCATCCCAATGGGAAGATGTCCTCATTTTACTCACAGAAAGGATAATAAAATGTCCTTCATTGCCTGAGAGTGGTAATAAGTGCACACTGAAGGATAATGATATACACCTTGACACCTCTTATTCCTCCCTGTTCACCACAGCTGTGCACTGAAGCCTGGCATACTGCAGACAGACAGCCAATTCCCATCATCATAATCCCCTGTCCACAAGCAATCTCTAAGCACCAGGGCCTTTGTCCTGCCCACAGCCCCTCAGCTGCCAGTGGCCACACACCCACATGCCACCTCCCACTATAAGCAAACCCAAACAGATAAACGCTGCAAAACCAGGACCTAAATTTTGTAGCCAGAAGTGGGTGTAACCAGACCAAAAGCTTCCATTTCTGCATTCTGCACGGAGAGCAAGCCTCTATAATTTGAAATAGCAATAACAGTTGTTTGCCCAGGGCTGCTGCACTGAAATACTTGCCATGGCTTTTAAGGATGGAAAAATAGTGTTAATGATGCTAGCAGGCCCATAATCAAATTCTAACTATTTATTTGTTCTCCAGTCACAAACTATCCAAATCATAAGCTAGATTATGTTCAATGGTGGTCGACAGAAGCAGAAAGTAGCTTTTTGGTGTCTTTCTCTACAATCAAAAACACAACTCCAGGCTGGGTGGTGAATGGCTGAGAGCAGCCCTGAGGAAAAGGACCTGGGGGTCTGGGGTGATGAAAAGCTCAACATGAGCCTGCAGGGGGAGTGCAGCCCAGACAGCAACTGAGTGCTGGGCTGCAGCAAGAGCAGTGTGGGCAGCAGGGAGAGGGAGGGGATTCTGCCCCTTTGCTCTCGTCAGAACCCATCTGGAGTCCTGTGTGCAGTTCTGGAGCCCCCAGCACAGGAAGGACATGAAAGTGTTGGAGTGGATCCAGAGGAGGCCACCAAGATGCTGAGAGGGCTGCAGCAGCTCTGCTATGAGGACAGGTTGAGAGAGTTGGGGCTCTGCAGCCTGCAGAAGAGAAGGCTTTGAGGACACCTTACAGTAGCCTTCCAGTATCTGAAGGGGGCTACAGGAAGGCTGGGGAGGGACTATTGACAAGGTCTTGTAATGACAGGACAAGGGGCAATGAGTTTAAAGTGGCAGAGGGGAGATTTAGATTGGATGTTAAGTGGAAGTTGTTTGCAGTGAGGGTGGTGAGACACTGGCACAGGTTGCCCAGGGAGGTTGTGGCTGCTCCCTCCCTGGAGGTGTTGAAGGCCAGTTTGGAGGAGGTCTTGAGTGACCTGTACTAGTGGGAGGTGTCCCTGCCTATGGCAGGGGATTGGAACTACACGATCCTTGAGGTCCCTTCCAACCTTACCATTCTATGATTCTTTGCCCAAGGGAAACTCACTACGAAATGAGGTCTCACCTTTGGATTAGTGGTGAGAAACCCACAGCCTGTGAGGCACATCCCAGATGATTTAGGATATTTCCACTCACAGATGTTTTGCCCACCTGGCACTGAGCTGCAAAAGAGCTCCCAAAGGAGCAAACCATCTAAAGACACCCCATGTAGTATAGAATATGATTTAGCAACTAAACACCTAGATCTCTGCTGCCATTTGGCAACAAGCAGACAGCAACATGCTTGGGAAAAGCAAAATAATTGATATTGCAGGCTGTGCCTCAGTGTGGAGGGTAGGAGGGTTTGAAGGCTTGGAGGCAGATGTGGGGCTGGGCAAGGTCATCTGTGAGGCTGTACACATAGCTGGAAAGGAAGAAGCAGCCCACAGAGCTGTATTTGGAGTCACAAAGAGGACTAGAGGGCTACAGAGCCTCTCTAGCTGAAGGATAGTTGCACATGGGATGACACAGGTGGGGTGTTTGTTCTCATGGCCAGAGTTCATGGATACAGCTCTAACTAAGCGGCTGAGAGAGGAAAATTTCTGATGTAATTTTTTATCACAAAAGTACAAAGATTTTCTGTTACTTGTATGATAGCAAAATTTGTCCTTTTACCTTGAAGGATCTCACATATTTTTTCCTGTTATAAATGGTCTGATTATTCTTTATTGCAGCTCACATAACCATAATCCTTTCATCCCAAGGAAAAAAAAAAAAAAAAACAAAAAGTGTTATTTTATCTTTTATAAGGATGTTCAGGAACAGCCTCCTTCTGAAGTCCTGATGAACATGAGTGAATTCATGGAAATGGATGTGAGCCCAAACAGATAAAAAAGTCTTTTTCATGAGCAGAGCACTAGAAAGGAAAGAGAAGGAAGTATACTGAACTCCAGTACAAGTCAGGAATGCAGAAGAGTTCTTAACTGCTGGAGCTCAGATTGGGGGTCAGATTAGGAAGATTTGGCAGGGGAGTTTGTGTTCCCTGTTTTAGAGAGAGAAACAAATTTCAGTTTATCAGTTTAGGTTTCCAAAGTGAAGACAGAGATGGGTCTAAGTTAAGGTTATGACATATGAGGAAAATGTTAATGACAGTGGTTTTGGTGGTCTGTAGGTGAATAATGCACTTTCCTCAGCAGGAGACCATGGGTTTCAAAAGAAAACTCTCCTGTATTTAGATTGTGATTTCATGAATATGTGAGAGAGAAAAAACTTGTCTTAGAAAGGATTAACTCCTCAGGCCAAACAAGCTTTAGCACATGATTAAGGATACTCTGAAGATTTGTCCAGCAAGGAAGGGGGGGAATAGGAAAAAACACAACGGGTTTTTGCAGGCCAATAGGCAGCATGGCTGAATTAGCTCTAACTCTTGCTTAAGATCTGTAGCCTCCAGCAATCATTTTTTATTAAATGGATTATATTCAGCACAAACACAGCACATTTCTAAGTTTAATACTATGAGGCAACTCATGGAAAAGAAGGAAAAAAAAAAAGTGAAGTGTTCTGGGAATAGAAGCAGGAGAACTATAGGGAAAATAACCAGTTTTAAACTTAGGAGAAGTGTTTAAGTATTTACCAGAGACAATGATTACTACTCAAAGAATATATTCTTACTCCATCAAGAGATCCAGGATATACAGACCCTCTCCTCGTACCAAGAAAGGGAATACAGTGATGAGGAGCGTGTGAGAAGATGCTCTCCCAGGCCTTAGGAAACTTCAAGGCTCTTGCTGCTGAGATAAGATGCTCCAGATCACAGCACAGCAAGTTTCTTACCCAGGAGGACTTCATCTGGCCTTACAGCATGGCAGAAGCTCTGGTTCAGAAAAGGTGGTATATATGGACAGGAATTAGCTGGGAGTTTCTGGCTGAAAGCTTATTGTTTGGAAAAGTATTAGCTCCCTGATGTATTTCATCAACTTTTCAAAGTGAATCATTTTGGAAAACCTGTGTTGTCCACAGCTCCTTGTTAGACATTCTATATAGAGATTCTCTGCTTTTTCATAGAATCATAGAATGGTAAGGTTGGAAGGGACCTCAAAGATCATCTAGCTCCAACCCCCTGCCATAGGCAGGGACACCTCCCACTGGCACAGCTCACTCAAGGCCTCCTCCAACCTGGCCTTGAACACCTCCAGGGAGGTTGTGGGGCATGGAATCACTCAACATGATCTTTGATCACATTGGGTGATTCTGTGCCTCATAACCTCCCTGGGCAACCTGTGCCAGTGTCTCACCACCCTCACTGCAAACAACTTCCTCCTAACATCCAGTTTCAATCTCCCCTCTGCCACTTTAAACCCATTGCTCCTTGTCCTGTCATTGCAAGACCTTGTCAATAGTCCCCCCCAGGCCTTCCTGTAGGCCCCCTTTAGATACTGGAAGGCTACTCTAAGGTCTTCTCAAAGCCTTTTCACTGAAATGATACAAAATACTTTAACCTCCAAGCAGATCAACTCTTAACATCTAGTCTCATCTTTTCTAGTTTTCTCTTCACTTTTTTGGTGAAAAAAATGAAGACTGGCTCTCATAATTCTAGAGTCTGGAGCCCCCAGCACAGGAAGGACACTGAACTGTTGGAGCAGGTCCAGAGGAGGCCACAAAGATGATCAGAGGGCTGCAGCAGCTCTGCTATGAGGACAGACTACAAGAGTTGGGGCTCTGCAGCCTGAAGAGAAGGGTTCTGTAACTATTCCTGTCTGTTGTGTATATCTCTGCTCGTACATTGTGCTAAGCTGTAAATAGAGCTTCAGTCCTTAACTTCCAGCCGCATGAGTCTAGTCTGGGGGATTTTACAAATTGTGGGGGGGCAGGGAACTCCAAAACCATCACAATCTAAAAAGGCACCTAGGATTTAATCTACAGGTCCCCCTGCTCATAGGGATTTGGCATTCCCATCAATTAATAAGAAAAAAATGTAATGTGATCTCTTAACAGAAAAAGAAGCCTGCAATAAAATGTGTTGTTTATTAAGTGGCTGGAAGAGTCCTCTGCTTTTCTGGAGAAGAAGCTCATGCTTAGCTATTTTCTATCTGACTGCATTTGCCACATTTCTGCAGTATTAAGCAATTCAAAGTGAGCAGAGCAAAGCTGACAGCAGCACCCTCGCTCTGTGAACCGACAAATCCAGCATGGACAAAGAAATTAAACGAGAGAAGGAAAAATCTCTTTTAAAAAAGGAAGTTCTCTACACACACAAAAAAGTAGATCTGAGGAAGACGAACCACCCAGCCCAGATTTCAGCTTGGTTTTTGACAGAGCTGGAGCCACAAAGACAAGCAGAACAGATTGCCCTGCAAAGTGGCAGTCATCTGCTGACAGGGAAATCGGTAATTAATAGCTGCCTATATCTGTCACTTTGGTGCTCTGTATCCCAGCAACCCTCACAAGAGATGGAGGTTCCAGCAGCCTACCACTGAAGAGGCTTGTTCCTCCTGTGCCCACTCACACACCTCAAGGGTGTCATTGCTTATGAGTCCCTTGGTGGGCACATATTGCCAGTAATGTCAACTGGAGTTTATGTGAACATATGAGCACCAAGATGCAGCTGTAACCATCATCAGCTGTAAAATGACAAGCATGGGGAAGGTTGTCCAAACGTTTATAGCAACCCTCCAGCACTGGCATCCACAGAGAATCCACAGTCTTCAGGTGCAAAAGGGAAAAGTAACTTTATGTGATGTTGAGCGTACCCTGCACCCACTAAGAAACCAGAAGTCCTGCCATGCTACAGCCTCCTTTCCTTAACACAGTCTAAGGCAACATCTGTTCCACTGAAACATCAAGAGATTATCATTGCAATGACTGAGACAGGGGTGTCCACATCTCTGGGGTGCAAAAGAAAAGGGAGATTATCATTGCAATGTCTGAGACAGGGGTGCCCACATCTCTGGAGTGCAAAAGAAAAGGGATTGGTGAGACCTGTTTCTTCACTCTGCATCCCACAAGAAGAATTTCAGCCTGGAGAAGAGAAGGCATCCAGGAGACCTTAGAGTAGCCTTCCAGTATCTGAAGGGGGCCTACAGGAAGGCTGGGGAGGGAGTATTGACAAGGTCTTCA
>VWYK01064699.1:17253-39017 GCA_013399775.1 Semnornis frantzii | reverse complement strand
TGCTAGTGGGAGGTGTCCCTGCCTATGGCAGGGGGTTGGAACTAGATGATCCTTGAGGTCCCTTCCAACCTTACCATTCTATGATTCTATGAAATCTCTCTGGGGCAGGAACGAGCTCCAAGGAGAATCACACAACTGGAGCAAGACAGATGAAGAGGAGAAAAAGTTCCATCCCCATTCACCACTGCTGAAATGCCCTGGTGAAAAGGTTTAGTAGCAATGTGACCTTCATTGATTTCACAGTTTTTTTTATGCTATCCAAATCATAGGAGTCTTCAGGTCTATTACCCACACTTACTCCTTTTTCTAGCTGGAAATACCCAGCATGACCAGATATGCAAAGACAGGCTGAAGACAAGCTTGGAACTGCTCATATACCTTCACAATGTTAGAGTATTTTAGTCTTACAGCATCATCTGACACTGTAGCAAAGCCAGCTATAAAAAGAGCAGCTCTGTGTTTCCATCATGATGAAGTTATGACAACTACAGAAATGAGAGCAAGGATTGTGAGAGATGGATGGAGGGGAGGATATGGAGCAATTCCAGAAACCTCTGAATTTAGTGGAAGAACTTCCCCTGCCTTCAGTACTACTTGAATCCCTTCTCTTTCAGTGCAAGCTGAGGGTGATTCACATTCAGACTTCTTTTAATGAAACCCTGCAAATATTTACTTCAGAGCTCAAAGCTGTTCTGGAGTTCAACTGAGGAGACAAGCTTTCTCGTTTCATATCAACTTCAGGGACAACTTCAATGCTTTTCAGGACTGTCACACTGCAATTTGCAAATATCTATGAATTTCCAGGCTCCTAGTCCAACTTGGCTTCACATAGGGTTTCTTATCAGTTTCCTGTTAGTAGTAAGAGTTTCCTTCCTTGGATTTCCCTAATGAATATATTTTTTAACTCCAAAGTTTGATTCAATAAGCAAATGATAATTCTGTTCCTTTACCTTGACTTTAATAAAGTCTTTTAGAGGGAAAAGAGGAAGAAAATGATGAAGTTCATTCAATTCCCAACTTGTAGGGTGTCAGACTTGAGATCTTATTTAGACTAGGCAAAATGCTCTCTAATCCAAGAGTCATTTTTTTTACTGAAACCAAGAGTATCTGCATGTAGCACAGCTGTATGTTAAATATATATACACATGCTCTGTAAATGTAGTGCTTTAAGAAAGCAGGGAGAGCCTCCAGTGTATTCCATAGCTTGAATGTCAATGCAAAGGTTTCGTCTCGCATCTAGAAACCCTTTTTTCATTTAAATTGTTGCTATTATCAACGAGTTATCCTTCAAAAGAACAGAATCTGGTTGCCAATATTTGTCTTTCCCTATCTTTGTTGCCTGTGTTCTCGTTCTTTAAGCAAATGACTTGCTCTGTTTTGATAGCTACTATCTACAGGGACGGTCTGTGAAATGACCTCTGGTGCATTTACATCCAGCTTTAGAAAACTACATTTCTGCTGCAAAGAACAAGCAGCACAAAATATCAAAGATGTCTGCAACTCTCTTGATTAAAAGAAATTTCTCTCCTCCAAAGTCACCCCGCTACATACTAACTCAAAATACAGTTTGTCAGAGTGTTTTTTTCCTTGAATGTGTGTTCTTCCGAGTCAAACACAGTATCCAAATCCCACTTCGTTTGCATGACTGAAGTCAATAGTTTCCTCACAGCTTGACTGAGTAGTGTATTTCAAAGAAAAGGGGGAGAAAAAATAAAACAAACCATAGGCTTATGAATAGCAGAAATCTTCCCCAGCTTCCTCCAGGATTGATTCTCAAGGTTAATTGTTTTTTTATGTGCTGATGACTTGCAGGAGCTGGCTTTTTATCTCTATGAAGTTCACTGCAAAAATAATTCCTCAACCTGACTGTGCTACAGCAGAGGAGGAAGCACAAGGCTCATGGAGAAAGGAGATGAAGGAAATGATTATAAGGAGAAGGAAGAAAAACTACAGTGGAAGTATAAGGCAAGGTCATCTCTGTCAAAGAAGAAGGGACATACACACACCTGTAAGGAATACATTGGGAAAATACATTAGCTATCATTCAGAGAGTAAACCAGGCAAAGGCAGATAACATTGCAGCATGGCTATATGAAGTCATTGGCCTCATCTTGCAGTTGTGAATTCTACATTGAGCTATTTTTCCTTCAGTGGGATTGTTTCCCCCTTTTTAAAGCTTTTCTCATTGTTTCTAGGTAATGGACAAAGGCAGCAGGTAGAACAGTCTCTTTGGCTGCAAAACAAAACATCCTCACAGGAACTAGGATGCATTTTCTGGATGCATTTAATGATCCTGAAGCCTAAACACTGTCTATAATTGGCCTTTCATCTCCACTGTTGTGAGAGGCAGACTCATTAAAGTCTTCCGGGCTTCAGACACTGGCAGGAGCTGTATGCCAGAGGGGACAAAGCTTTCAGCCCTCAAGCAGCCTTAGCAGCACAGGGTGCTGTCAGAGCTGGACCTTAATGGATTCACACTTCAGGAAGGCCATGACAGACTCTCCCCCATGGCACATACAGGTGTTTCAGTAAGGCAACACGAAAAGGAGCTAAAGGCTTCAGTAATTGTCTTACCTGCATTTGCAAGGGTTTTCAAAAGGCAGTGGTTCCATCAGCAGTGTCCCTCAGGACAACTGTATTTAATTTAGAATGTCTAACTCCACCTCAGCTTCCCAGAAAAATATTTTTATGCTACACCTTTTCTCCCCAGGGGAAAGCTTATTAAGTCTCCATCACTGTCATCACAGCATGCAGAGCTGAACCCAGGAGTCCATGAGCCAGCCTCAGTCACCTCCAGTCCACCACCCCACTAGAAATGAGATGTCCTCATCTCATGCTGTTGGTATTTTGGGCAATTCAGTTTCAACTCAGCATTCAGGAGATCATAAATTAGCAGAATAAAACTGATGGTGCATTTTCCCTCTTCATTACAACCACTTACAATCTATTTGAACTGTAATTGAATTTTTAATTTAATCTGAATCGAGTTTGAATCAAATTTGAATTTTTATTGATGTTTTCCTAAGCTATTTATTTACACCCTTCATTTCTTCAGGCAAAGCCACCAGGAGACAGACTAGCACTTTCTGTCACCAAAGTGATATTTTCTACTATGCTATTTGGCAAATTTATTCTGTTAGGCTGTTACTCTTTATCCCTGGATCTCTTCAGACATTCCTTTTTTACCAGGTTTCTGCTTTCCACAGAACAGATCTTTTAGATTATTTTTATTACAGGTACTTGAATTATTCACTGGAAGTAATTTTTTTTCTGATTAATATAATCCTTCCTTCTCTAAGAAGTCATTAGAAAGTAATTTTTATTACTGGTAGATATCAGCTAGCATGCAGGAAGCAAGTCCTTTGGGAGATGATTCTCATCGGCACTTGCATGGCAGAGCACTCCAGCATGTGTCAACATTTGCATATCCCCCCATTTAAACCCCAAAATATGGAATATTCTTCTAGGATGCAGCTCAACCTCAGAACTAAGCATGGATCTGAAGCGGGCTGACAGATAAGAGGCTATGACTCTCTTACCAGGCTCACATCTTAGTATATGTTGTATTGGATCCTTTACAGGAGAGGTGCAACTTTCAGATTAAAATTATCAAATGTGTATGGACTAAAAACTGTCTAAATGTCCAGGAGCAGCCTGGTCACCCTGAACAGGATGTGAGGAAAAAAAATGGATTGCCATTGTAAATGTGGCCAACATTGGCTCAATCTGCTCTTGAGTAAAGCAACACAATTCTTCTGGTGAGACACAACCAACCAACTCCATGCACAATGGGCAAATGACCTGTACTGGTGGGAGGTGTCCCTGCTTATGGCAGGAGGTTGGAACTAGATGATCTTTGAGGTCCCTTCCAACCTCACCATTCTATGATTCTATAAATGATCCTCTTTCACTGAAACAAGGAAGAATTTCCTGTCGTTTTTCAGTCTGCACATCTAAAATCCTAACCAAGTAAAGCAAACACTGGCAATGTAAAAATAATGGATTGGATGCTCTGCCACTGAGTTACATATACAGCAATCAAATATCACCATGTCATGAGTTATTCCTCACTGTTTCCTGCATTTCCAGTTTAGTACCATCCACACACTTTCCTAGGGCAGCTGAAACTTCCCCTTAGCAAAAGTAATGCTAAATAGAAATGCTTTTTGCTCTGTGAACTGCTATGAATCTCTGTCTGAATCCATCATTGCTTTGTTTATAGCTCCTCAGCTACTTATCAATCCACCTGATAGGATTCCAAACACAGGGCTGAATTCATTTTATGAGAGAGTTTCAATGCAGTAAGCTAGCAAGTGCTTTAGCACAGGACAGACATAAATAATATAAGCTGTAGTCACTCTCATCTGCTGATTAGTCTCTATCAGAAAAAGCAATTAGATTTGTCTGACATCATTTGTTCCAGTGAAAACCATGGTTTTGCTATTTGCTAGATAACGATTTTCTCTTCTCTATAATTTGTTACCCTCTTTTGCTCAGGTTTATGGACCAGCTATAGCCAAGACTGCCTCTTTTTTTTTAACAATATAATTGGGTTTTTTTCCCCCCTCCATTTTTCAGAATTTTCCATTTGCTCATTATTGTATCAAACTCTATGTAAATTAATTAAACACCTGTTTTCTGGATTCAAACCATCCCTCCAATTATTGCACAAGCTCTTCACTGCTTTCTAATTATCTTCCACAAAGGTATTTCACAGGGTAAGGGAGGAGATGATCTTTGAGGTCCCTTCCAACCTTACCATTCTATGATTCTATGTGCTGACAGTGAAATTGGGTTATCTACCAAATATTGACAAGCTAAAGGCTATAGACTCCTCTTTCACCATGTAAAAGAATGAGAAGTCATGTGGTAATGTCTATTTATAGCACAAGTGGGTCTCAATATCCAAAGGTCAATATGAATGAGATCCTTCCTTAAGTGATATGGTCCCCTGATGACATTTAACACTAGAAACAGCATCCTTTCTGTTAGTGCCCTGCCAGAGTACTCCTGGCATGGAACTAAAGGTTTTGCACCTGCGACATCAACCCTCCCGGAGCCATGCTGCCAGGAGAAAAGGAATGGAGATCATATCCCAGAAAGACAGTTGCCATTTCAAGTAATTCAGTAGGTGTTTTTAGTCAGGTCTGTAGGACTGGCAGGACTAATCCTTATCTGCTCTGTGCTTCCCTCCTCCACTCCTCCTACTAGAGACACTTGACATTTTTTGCTTGCTGCCTTGCTTTTCTCTGCAGTACCATCTAAGAAGACACAGGGGGAACATGCTCAACCCCACACCCATTTGGAAATCGGATTTGCTGCTGAGAATTTAATTATGGATAACAACCAACACAGCAAACTAAGAAGTGACCAAATGGGAAACAAGGGAAGTGCCAAGCCCAGGCATGACACAGCAGTGCGTCTCTTCCTACACACTACACTTCATCTGCACCCACAAGGAGCTTTAGAACACAAAGGGATGATCTTATACCACATGAAAAGAACACACTTTAATTACCAATAAAAGACCAATCAGGCTTTAGAACACAAAGGGATGATATTAAACCACATGAAAAGAACATGCTTTAATTACCAATAAAAGACCAATCAGGCTTTAGAACACAAAGGGATGATCTTATACCACATAAAAAGAACACACTTTAATTACCAATAAAAGACCAATCAGGCTTTAGAACACAAAGGGATGATATTAAACCACATGAAAAGAACATGCTTTAATTACCAATAAAAGACCAATCAAGCTTTAGAACACAAAGGGATGATCTTATACCACATAAAAAGAACACAATTTAATTACCAATAAAAGACCAATCAGGTTTTAGAACACAAAGGGATGATCTTATACCACATAAAAAGAACACAATTTAATTACCAATAAAAGACCAATCAGGCTTTAGAACACAAAGGGATGATATTAAACCACATAAAAAGAACACACTTTAATTACCAATAAAAGACCAATCAGGCTGACCAAAAATATCAATATTTTTTTTACCAAATGTTGTCATCTCCTCCAAAAGATTGTTTCTACAGCTTGGTGCAGTACACTAGTTTTCACATGATATTCACTAATTAAAATGTGTTAATGCTTTTGAAGCACACATTACCCTTTATGTGCAAAAGCCATCTCCATTCCCAGAAAAGATCATTTTACCTTGACATTTCTAATTAAATGAAAAGGGTTGCTCATAGATAAATAATAAGAGTGCAGCTGCTCTTTTCTGCATGGCAGAAACGAACAGGGAATTACTCATGAGTCTTTATCCAAATGAAGCTACGAGAAGTGTCCACAACATACACATCTGGGTACCATAACAACCAGAGAGTCACTGACTCATTTTCTACCCACTTTTCTCCAATATCGCTTCTAATCATATGGGGCTCTGCAGCCTGCAGAAGAGAAGGCTTCCAGGAGACCTTAGAGTAGCCTTCCAGTATCTGAAGGGGACTACAGGAAGGCTGGGGAGAGAGTATTGACAAGGTCTTGTAGTGACAGGATAAGGGGCAATGGGTTTAAAGTTGCAGAGGGTAGACTGAAACTGGATGTTAGGAGGAAGTTGTTTGCAGTGAGGGTGGTGAGACACTGGCACAGGTTGCCCAGGGAGGTTGTGGCTGCTCCCTCCCTGGAGGTGTTCAAGGCCAGGTTGGAGGAGGCCTTGAGTGCCCTGTGCTAGTGGGAGGTGTCCCTGCCTATGGCAGGGAGTTGGAACTGGGGGATCCTTGAGGTCCCTTCCAACCTTAGCATTTTATGATTCTATGTGGTTTTCTTTTCCTTCCTGAGGAGTGGTAAGTAGAATGACAATGTGCATCTAAGAATGAATGCTGTTGCTTGCTCTTTGGGCTGTAGATAGCTTTGGTAGTCACTGTAAGATGCATTCATTGCATGTTTTTTGCTGAACACAACTGATGTAAGTAACTAGAGATATTGCCATCATTACATAGCTTGGGTATTCATAATGGTATAGAAGAGTGAATCAGGACTGTGACGCTGCATTAAAAGTCTAGGAGGGTTGATGATAACTGGCTTATAAACATCCTGACTTTCACTCTTTGGATATTTCACAATACAAACTGGTTTTGGCTTTGCCTTAAAGAATTCTACGTTCATTAGCATTTAAAGCAAGCACTGGGAACAGGGTTTACAGCTCCTGATCCTCCTTCTGTCACCAGCTTGAGCTATTGTGTGGCATTAAGAGAATCACTGGGCCTCCCACTTAAATCTCAGCATCTCTAATACCTGAAAAGCACACTCATTCAAAGCCCTTCATCACAGGACACAGACATTACACATTCACACATATGCAAACATATGTTCACACATGTTGTTAATGTCCCAAAATGCCAACGGTTAAGGGCTGCAGCATATTGTGTTATGCCTCACTGTTTGAAACATGGAAAACTCAGAGGGAAGGCACATTTATTTATAGGCTGCTTAACTCCTAGGCAGTAATGCAGGTTTTATCTCCATCCATCACCCTACACAGTCAGAGAAGACAAATAACTGCAAAACCTAAACCATGCACCTATGTGCTGGTTTGAGGCTAATTGGAATATTTTAATGAAAAGAATTATATTATAGGCTGTGAAAAGAAAACAATGGTGGTGTCTGCTTCACTCACAGGCTTGCTGAGATGTATAAGAACAAGGACACAAACATAGACAAGACACTCACACACAGAGAGGCTTGGTCTCTCCAGCTGCAGGTTTTGCCTGCTGGCCTCTTTGCTAACCTAACTAACCACTCTGCTTCTAACCCCCTTGGATGATCCTCCAAACTCACCTTGCATGTAAGCCAGACTCTGGGGTAATAGAGAGGGGTGGGAAGGAGGTGGAAGGGTGGTTGAGAGCCTCTCCTGGGGACTCTGATTTCTGGGAGGAGTATTGTGTTTCTGTATTACCTTTAACTTGTATATTTCTGTAAATATGCCTGCATATTGTGTATATCTCTGCTTGTACATTGTGCTGAGCTGTAAATAGAGTTTCAGTCCCTAACTTCCAGCTGGCTGAGTCTAATCTGGGGGATTTTACAAAGTGTGTGGGGGGGGGGAACTCCCCAACCATCACAGCCTACAATAAGAAAATTCAGATAAAGATTCCAATTCTCCCAATTTGATCAGTCCTGTTGCTCTTGAAGTCACGGTGGCAGCTCACGTGCCTGTTGTGGCTGCCTGCCCATGGCACAGAGTCACCTACTGGGCAAGCACCTTCCAGACAGAATCAAAGGGAGTTGGAGCAAAGCAGAAAGTACTGTGTACTGGAGTACTGTGTGCAGTTCTGGAGCCCCCAGCACAGGAAGGACGTAGAACTGTTGGAGTGGGTCCAGAGGAGGCCATGAAGATGCTCAGAGGGCTGCAGCAGCTCTGCTATGAGGACAGAGTGGGAGAGTTTGGGCTCTGCAGCCTGCAGAAGACAAGGCTTCCAGGAGACCTTAGAGTAGCCTTCCAGTATCTGAAGGGAGCCTCCAGGAAGGCTGGGGAGGGACTATTGTCAAGGTCTTGTAATGACAGGACAAGGGGCAATGGGTTTAAAGTGGCAGAGGGGAGATTGAAACTGGATGTTAGGAGGAAGTTGTTTGGAGTGAGGGTGGTGAGACACTGGCACAGGTTGCCCAGGGAGGTTGTGGCTGCTCCCTCCCTGGAGGTGTTCAAGGCCAGGTTGGACAAAGCCTTGAGCGCCCTGTACTAGTGGGAGGTGTCCCTGCCTATGGCAGGGGGTTGGAACTAGATGATCCTTGAGGTCCCTTCCAACCTTACCATTCTATGATTCTATGAAAATGACACAGTGTGCTCCTCATGGAAATTAACACAGAATAGCCTTGCTCCCAAGCAATGTCAGTGATAAAACACTAACCTTATTTAACATATTATTTCATCTAGCCTTACTGACTGGAAAATTGTGAAAGCAGCAATTTAGGCCTAGTCACAAAAGGGCATAATTATAATTTCACTACAGATTCAACTTAGTATCCAAAGCACTTCCTATTTGAATATTCATTCTTGCTCAGATTACTCCTATCAGTAATTCCAGCTCCTTCTCAACCTACTCAGGCTGGGTCAGCACTTAGATCAGACTTCATGTAAGTCCTTTCCCTTCTCATAGGCCATGCCAGCATGGGGGAAGGGAGGGAACACTTAGAGGCCTTCTATCTCCTCAAAAAAATTGGCTCAAAGACCTAGAGACTGATTTAAAATGCAACATCCAATAACAGACAGAGGATGAGCCATGGTTAAGTCTCCAGTTTCAGTAGCACATCACTAATCCTAAAGGCAAAATAACAACAAACAAGCAAACAATATCCTCTATCTTTTTTTTTTTTTTTTTAATTATTTCTCCAGTAACAGAGAACAGGACCATATTTTACTACTGCTAACTGACTTACTCTGGGAGTAAAAAAGCAAACACTGTGCCACCTCATGTAGGAGACTGAGAAACTGAGATGTCAATTTTCTTCTTTTGTAGAATTAGAGGAAGAAAATCTACTCAGGTCATAGTTGAGTGAAAATAAAAGCTTTGACATGAAATTGCCTGAAGGTAGGAAAGTGCTGCCCAGTTGAAGAGGTGAAACAATGGTGTCAAAATAATTAGAGGCAAAGACCTCAGGACTGTGAACACATTTCTAAAAGCACAGCTAATTAATCCCACAATGAGGAGGGGCAAGTTTCTACCTGCCCCATTAGCTGAACACCAGAACTATTTCATGGTAGATATTCCACACACCTTCCCATTCAAGAGAGGTGTTTGGTAGCAACCAAGCATGCAAATCCTCACATCCTATGTGGTGATGGGAGAGGTTAAGCCCAAACCTGAGGGATTGAGGTGGGCTGGCACAAAACTGCTCCTCCACAGCTCAGAGGTGATGATAGTGCCACATCTCCAGACAGGTAAAAGCCACAGCATAGCAACCCTGGTGGAGGGAGTTCAGTGAAGAGATCATAGATCATAGAATCATAGAATGGTAAGGTTGGAAGGGACCTCAAGGATCATCTAGTTCCAACGCCCTGCCATAGGCAGGGACACCTCCCACTAGTACAGGGCACTCAAGGCCTCCTCCAACCTGGCCTTGAACACCTCCAGGGAGGGAGCAGCCACAACCTCCCCGGGCAACCTGTGCCAGTGCCTCACCACCCTCACTGCAAACAACTTCCTCCTAACATCCCCTTTCAATCTCCCCTCTGCCAGCTCAAACTCATTGCCCCTTGTCCTGTCATTGCAAGACCTTGTCAATAGGCCCTCCCCAGCCTTCCTGGAGGCTCCCTTCAGATACTGGAAGGCTACTCTAAGGTCTCCTGGAAGCCTTCTCTTCTCCAGGCTGCCGAGCCCCAACTCTCTCAGCCTGTCCTCATAGCAGAGCTGCTGCAGCCCTCTGAGCATCTTCATGGCCTCCTCTGTACCCACTCCAACACTTCCATGTCCTTCCTGTGCTGGGGGCTCCAGAACTGCACACAGGACTCCATGATGCGACATCCATGTTCACACCTGGATACAGCCTACAGGAGAAAGAGCTGTGATGAGGCACATCCACCCAGCCAGGCTCCACAGCTAGAAATGACAACTCAAGATTTTCCCACTCCTCAGTGTTTTCCTCCTATGACATCCAAGTTTCCTACAGAGCCTGAAGCAGCCCAGCGCTTGGTTGCTGTCTGGGCTGCACTCACACTGCAGCCTCATGTTGAGCTTTTCATCACCCCAGACCCCCAGGGCCTTTTCCTCAGGGCTGCTCCCAGCCATTCACCACCCAGCCTGGATTTAAAGGTCCAATACAAAACCAATGAATTAAATCAATGCAAATGTCAGCACACAGGTGGAGAACACACATACACACACCCCTTTCACCCCTACATGTCCTTCTAGACTGCCAGGAAAGCATTTCTGATGAACCCAGAAATTTGGGATGTGTTTTAACATTTTGGTCTGAAGAAATCTAACAAACTATGTGCAAATCCCTTCTGTTTCTCAAAAAGCTTTTAGACAAGAGTAGCCAGGAAATTATTTTATTTTATTTTATTTTATTTCTTTTCTTTTCTTTTCTTTTCTTTTTTTTTTTTTAGTTGGTTGTTTGGTTTGGTTTGCTTTGCTTTTTTTGATTTTCAGTTCTTCTGGCAAAAACCAGTTGGATTAAAAATAAAGCTGAAGTGAAAAACAGGGCAGTAAAAAATGTTTATAAATATATTTCTTTTCATTGCCCTAACATTACAGAGTCATCCAGACTTCTAGTTACCTTGCAGTAATATTTGGACAGGTTCAACCCAGTTTCATGCAGCAAATATTTTTTCCATTAACTGCAGTGAGCTTCGTATGAGTGTCTATAATTTTTCTCTTACATTTACAGCCAAATATCTACAGTGTGACAAAATAACAATGACTTTTATTGCTACCAATCTATACTTTACAGCTGTTCTTTACTATTCACGATACCAAAACCTTGCGGCTAAAGGACTTCATCCATGAATCATAGAATCATAGAATGGTAAGGTTGGAAGGGACCTCAAGGATCATCTAGTTCCAACCCCCTGCCATAGGCAGGGACACCTCCCACTAGCACAGGTCACTCAAGGCCTCCTCCAACCTGGCCTTGAACACCTCCAGGGAGGGAGCAGCCACAACCTCCCTGGGCAACCTGTGCCAGTGTCTCACCACCCTCACTGCAAACAACTTCCTCCTAACATCCAGTCTAAATCTCCCCTCTGCCAGTTCAAACCCATTGCCCCTTGTCCTGTCATTCCAAGACCTTGTCAATAGTCCCTCCCCAGCCTTCCTGTAGCCCCCTTCAGATACTGGAAGGCTACTCTAAGGTCTCCTGGAAGCCTTCTCTTCTCCAGGCTGCACAGCCCCAACTCTCTCAGCCTGTCCTCATAGCAGAGCTGCTGCAGCCCTCTCAGCATCTTCGTGGCCTCCTCTGGACCCACTCCAACAGTTCCATGTCCTTCCTGTGCTGGGGGCTCCAGAACTGCACACAGGACTCCAGGTGGGGTCTGAGGAGAGCAGAGCAAAGGGGCAGAATCCCCTCCCTCTCCCTGCTGCCCACACTGCTCTTGCTGCCGCCCAGCACTCAGTTGCTGTCTGGGCTGCACTCACACTGCAGCCTCATCTTGAGCTTTTCATCACCCCAGACCCCCAGGTCCTTTTCCTCAGGGCTGCTCTCAGCCATTCCCCACCCAGCCTGGAGTTATGCTTGGGATTGTGCCTACCCAGCTGCAGGACCTTACACTTGGCCTTGTTGAATGTCATGAGGTTGGCCTGGGCACACCTCTGCAGCCTGTCCAGGTCTCTCTGGATGGATCCCTGCCCTCTAGCAAGCCGACTGTGCCACACAGCTTGGTGCCATCTGGAAACTTGCTGAGGGTACACTCGATTCCTCTGTCCATGTTTAAGGATCCAATCCATAGCTTAAGCATCTGGTTTGTTAACTGCTGGGAATCTACCCCTTATCCGCCCCTTTATATCAACAGAAAGAGGTGCAGTGCCTCATGCTTTAGATTCACTAGTGTTTTCCCTCCTCTCCTGTTGTTTTTGCAGGTTTTCTGCCTGCAAAACAATAAAGGAGAAAACTCACTAAATCTTCATGTTATGTTTAGTATTCAACAATCAGAGTACAAAGCAAAGAGGCAGCCTTAGAGAAGAAAACTACACACTGACTCCAAGTGCCACATTTCTGAGGAATTCCCACATCTTGTTTTAGCCAAGAGCTCAAAGTGAAGTCCACGCTGGCTACTCAAAGGTCTTCCTAGGCCAGTTGCATGATGATATTCAGTCCTCCCTACAGCAAAGAAAGCCCCAGGTAACAGTGGAAGATGTTCCTCAAATGTTCCAAGGTGCCAGGTGCTGCAGTACACCCCCTGTGCTGCAATGCCATCAGGATGGACAATTCCCAGCTGCCCAGGTGCCCCTCGCCTACATTCTGCCACACCCACAGAGTAACTTCCAGACACATTGATAGAGAACTGTTTGTGCAAGGTCACTTCCATACACACAAACCAGCTTTTGGGTTTGGGAAAGCAAATTTTAGTGCCTTTTATTCTCAAACATCGACTGGTACATCTCATGCAAACATTGTGTGTATATGGACACTAAATAAAGCCACCCACAGGATCTCAGGACAGCAAACTCAAATTCACACACACTGGTATTGTGTAAAAAGCCAAAATCTTCTTCAAGAACAAGATTCATATTTCACTACAAATATGGTTAGGCTTTTTTTCCTCAGAGCTACGCAGTCATTACAGTTGAGAATGCCTGACAGTATCAAACTTGATTGCAGTTCTAATTATAACTTTTAATATGCTGAATTTTATTCATTCCTCCTCCTTTTCAACCTTGAGGTTTTATTCCCAGCTATTCAAGGCTTAAGACTCACAAATGAAAAGAGAAGCTTCACGGGTTTTGAGTATAGATGTTGCTGACTGTTGCCTATTCAGAAGGCACAAAAGGATTTCAGGGTGCAACCATTTAATAGCCTAGAAGCAAATCCCAAGAAGGCAACTAAGGGGCCTGCAGCATCCCAACAAATGTATTAAATCACCAGGGAAAATTGCTGAGCTTTTGTTTGTGATGGAGTTGAGGCCATCAGAAGTTTCCAGACCTGAGACCAGATAAGCCAACTGCCTCAACGCAAGTGAACAGATCTTGGTCTCAGACAGCCTCCACTCACTCAGCTTTCCTCAGGCCTCCTTTGAGCACTCATCTTTCCAGCCCCCAACACAACTTTTTTCCTTCCTATTTCTGTGCCTTGCTCTCCTGGTGAATCCCTACACCAATGTTGTGCCAAATTTCAGCAGTTCCTTAAGCACCAGCCAAGTGAATTCACTTCTTGTCATGACTTGTCACATCCTTTCTTTGTCAGATGCAAGACAAGATGCTAAAATTGGGTTCTTCTTTTATATATAGTCTCAAAGTAGAGGACACAGCAAAACCCTCAGGTACTCCTGAGATTTGTAGAGTCAGGAAAGTATAACTACATTAGACATAAACCAGCTGAGTAGGGTAAAATCATTTATCTTTCATGAGGAGTGGTGGAGTCCTCATCTCTGGATGTATTAAGAGTTGTGCAGATGTAGTGCTCAGAGATACAGTTTAGTTGAGGACTTGTTAGTGTTAGACTATTGGACTCAGTGATCTTAAAGACCTTTTCCAATCTAGGCAATTCCCTGACTCTGATAATTTTGGTGGGAAAATAGATCCATGTATTTGAGAAAAATGAGAGAAAGGGATCAAATGTTAAGGTAAATACAGTGTATCTATCTGTGGGAGTCCTCCAACCTGAGTGAACCATTTAGTGTAACAGAAACATTTTGGGGCATGTGCAAGTACCTACTAGAGCCTGGGCATCTCCTTTTGTCTGGCCACCACCTCACTGAGTCACCACTTCAAACCAAGCTTAACTTCTGCAGTCACAGTATCCACAGGGAAAACGAGACTTCAAGGATTCAGTCCACAACCTATTGCCAAACCACCCACCTCATCCTTGCAGGGCTCCCAGCAGGTTCATGTGGAGCAGTGTAAAGGTAAAACAGTTTTACAACAAAGCTGTCCACCACTTGAATCCAGTGAGAACCTTGAGAACCTGAACCACAGCCAGATGTAATCATCTGAGGAACCGATGTGGCCCATTTCATTGCATTTCCTCTCCAGTAGCAGAGTCCCACAGAAGTCTTCTGTCCACTCTGCTGGACCAGTCACATTTTTAAAAGCATGTAAAAGGACATCATCAGTTAAAGAGTCAGATGAATATATACAGGACAGTAAGTACTTTTTAATGAAAACCCACAAAAGGCAGTAAGAAATGGGCAGGAAGCTGATGCAATATTTGTAAAGAACACCAATCAATGCATTATTTTCAACATGGCACATAAAGGAAAACCTTCACTGTACTGGAAGTAAAAGGCTTTAATTCAATAATATAGAGAGTCACAGAATGGATTGGGTGGAAAGGGACCTCCAAAGGTCATCTCGTCCAACTCCCTTGTAGTCAGCAGGGACATCCTCCATTAGATCATGGTGCTCAGAGCCTTGTCAAGCCTAACCTTGAATATCTCCAGCAATGGAGCCACAACTGCTTCCCTGGACAACCTCTTCCACTGTTCCACCACCCTCATGGTAAAGAACTTGTTCCTGACATCCAGTCTAAATGCACTCTTCTCTGATTTCAAACCATTGCCTGTCATCCTATCACTGCAGGCCTTTGGAAACAGTCCCTCTACAGCCGTCTTGCAGGCCCCCTTCAGGTGCTAGAACATCATTATGAGGTCTCCCTGGAGCCTTCTCTTCTCCAGGACAAACAACCCCAACTGCCTCAGCCTGTCCTCATGAAGAGGTGTTTCAGCCTGGTGATCATTTTCTGCACCTGCTCCATCAGGTCCATGTCCTTCCTGTGTTAAGGGCTACAGAGCTGGACACAGTACTCCAGGTGAGGTCTTACCAGAGCAACGTGGCAGAGTCACCTCCCTCCATCTGAGGGCCATGCTTCTTGCGATGCAGCCCAGGATGGAACTGGCCCTGTGTTAAGGGCTATAGAACTGGACACAGTACTCCAGGTGAGGTCTTACCAGAGCAACGTGGCAGAGTCACCTCCCTCCATCTGAGGGCCATGCTTCTTGCGATGCAGCCCAGGATGGAACTGGCCCTGTGTTAAGGGCTACAGAGCTGGACACAGTACTCCAGGTGAGGTCTTACAAGAGCAACATGGCAGAGTCACCTTTCTCCATCTGAGGGCCATGCTTCTTGTGATGCAGCCCAGGATGGAACTGGCCTTCTGGGCAAGTGCACACTATTGTCTCATGTGCAGCTTCTCATCCACCAGAGCTCCCAACACAGAATCATAGAATGGTAAGGTTGGAAGGGACCTCAAGGATCACCTAGTTCCAGCCCCCAACATCTCAGATATGTCAGTGTATTGACTCTGCCATTTGCAGAATCCCCTAAGCTTAACCCAGCATGGTATTTAAGCATGAATTTCATCCTAAATAAGGCATTGGTTTTCAAATTCCAGTGGAATTATTCATGTGCTTAAAACCAGACACACACATGAGAGTTTTGCAAAGCTTCCACTCCTGCCCCTCTGCTGCTGGTTATCAGTTTCCATTAGGTGTGTGAATTTGTCTTACAGTGATAGGCAACAGAAAGATATTAGAAAAGGAACAATACTGTTATGAGAGGGAAGTCTGGGTGATGCTTACTCATCTCAACTTGTATCATTTTTCTGCCCTGTCACCACCTTTCCTAGCAAATGCATTTGCTTTACATTTCCTTTTCTCTCTTGAGAGATGTCACATGAAAAAATATCAGCTAGCTATTTGTCTTCCAGAGGGCAGGAGAAGGATACAACTGTGGCAAGCCCATTTCTCATTTCCTCATCATTATTGACCCAAATCTGTGTGCTCTTGGCTTTTCCACCACCTAGACCATGAGTCTGGCTCACTCTTGAGCTCAGCTTTTCCCTTCCAGACTCTGACTTCCTCAGAGGCTGAGGTTTAAGTACAGATGGGAAGAGGTATAGTGAGATAAGATTTCAATGTGGAAGGGATTACCCCAATTCCACCCCACTCCAGCATATATACCAACAGATAAAGTCCCCAAAAGAAGAGGGATTACAGGTATTAGCAATGCTGCTAAAATGATTTGTAGGAGAACTTCAACTCACATCATTTCTTTGAGACAGAATCATAACCAAAGTGGTCACATCAACAGAAGAGTTGTTTCTAGCCAGGACTCTCACACTTCTACACAATACTACAAAGTAAGGGTTCTGATAATGAAGAAAAGGTTTATTTCTTCCACTGAATCTAATTAATCCTTGAAAGGAAGTGAAAATATGAGTATTTTGATCAACTCTAGGCTTTGTCAGAGCTGCACTTACTTACATGAAGATCCTGACCAAATTCTGCTTTGTACAAGTAAGAATTTCACTCAAGAGCCTTCTGTGGGGGGGGGAAAGAAAACCTTGGGACACCAAAATCTACCACACAACAGAAAGACTGTGAAACTGTTTCCTCCTCCCATTAGTTGTTTTTTGGAGTATGCTTTGCTGCCAATATCATGCAATATTTTATTTGCTTTGCTGACCAGATGGCTGAATATTTTCAAACAAGGGGGGGGGGGGAACCTCAAAATTCATNATGGCTGAATATTTTCAAACAAGGGGGGGGGAGGAACCTCAAAATTCATAGCAAAGAAAACATTTTTTTATGATTTTTAGCTGAGTCTTCATCAATCCTCAGCTCTGGGAATGTTCCTTGGTTTTATGATTATTCCATTTTTGAGAAAGAAAAATGTGGCACCTGTAACATCAGAGGGTTGTCATGTTTGGGAGGTTTAGCTCAGACTTGCCTGACTTGCAAGCACTTGTCTCAGGACAGGACCATGCCCTTTGTGAGTATTTAATAGTCTTGTGTGTCTGAAATAGCCCTGCTCATTGAATGAACCAAGATCTTAAATCACAGCCTGGCAAGAAAAATATGTACCTCTATATTCTGAGGAGGAAGCCTCATCCAGTATTATCCTCTTGGGTTGCCTCCAAGCCCACAGAGTCCATTACCATTTCAAGAATAACTAATAAATAACACCTAGGGCAACCAGCCCAAGGCAGCCAGAGCTAAGTAATTGATGGAGAAACATAGAATCATAAAATCATACAATGGTAAGGTTGGAAGGGACTTCAAAGATCANCCTTCAGATACTGGAAAGCTACTCTAAGGTCTCCTTGAAGTCTTCTGTTCTCCAGGCTGCAGAGCCCCAGCTCTCTCAGCCTGTCCTCATAGCAGAGCTGCTGCAGCCCTCTGAGTATCTTCATGGCCCTCAATTCCAATGATGGGTCTAGATTTTACTTTAGATAGCTAAAAGTTAAACATCTACCTGATATAAGACCCTCTATAGTCAGCTGTCTACATTTAGCCTGTATCCAGTCTAAACTACAGCAATTACTCTATTACCTGAAGACTCCCTCCCCAGCTTGGAAGGGGAGTGGAGAAAATAAAAGAGACTCATTGGTTGAAATTAAAACAGAATTAATGGAACAGGAAAACTAATATTACTACTAATGCAAATATAATGCCAATGGCCTGCAGCCCACGGCTGGCCTGTAATTCTCTCTTAGCAAAACCAGGACATCATTGAAAACAAAATGGGCACATTCAGCAGAACAATCTCATCACCATCTCAGGATGTGAAAATTTAGTCTCAAAGGGTGATGATCTCTGTCTTTATAACTAGCCTTTTAGGTTAGACTAGGTGACTAACTTACATAGCTAGTCCTTTTCATAGTATGAAACACTTACTCTTTTCAGTGCTCAGCTACTTCCACACCAGGATCTCAGGCATGGATTATGCATGGATGACTGGAGCAAGTTTTCACCTCACATTCATTTTCTGCTGTACTGAAGAACCATGAGGGCACTATGAGCCCTCCTAACATGGTAGGTCTTTAACTGTACCCAGCTATAGTCATCCCATGACAAAACTGTTTCCACTTATCTTTACTGTCTAGCTGGAGGACTGCTGTGGGAGTTCATTCACAGCTTCCTTTGCAGTGTCCCATCCTGTGCTGACTTACATTGTCAAATCCACTGTCAGGGAGCATGTCAACACATTCTGGGCTGAACTTGACAGTTAGAGAACCAGAGTTCTTGGGGGCTGTTACAGTTAGCTGGCTAGAGACTCCTACAAAAGCAGAATATCACCCCAATAATTTACTTCTACTTCCAGAAAGTGTCATGCTCATTGAGGTGACACTGAGTCACCCCCTAGACTATCTACAGTGTAAATGCTAATGTGCTAGAGAAAAGTTTGTTAAATTCTACTTTCAGTAACCCACAGAAAGCCTTCCAAAACCTGGAGCCAGGCCTCATTGCTTACACCCCATCAAATTCTTACATCTTATTTTAGTGCCACAGGACCCTGAAACACTATGCAACTTAGCTGCAGTTCACTTAACTTGCCACAACTTAGCTTTTCAAGGTTCACATTTTCCAACGCTTCTCTGCAATACTGAGGACCTGACTTTTTCTTCCTTTTCCAATGAAGGCCACAACTCCTCCATAACCCCACAATGAGGCTTTAAGGAAATATTTTCCCATATTTAGCAAAGCAGTTCAAGAGATTAGCAGGTTGGTATTGCAATGGGCAGTGTTGCTTTTTTTTTCCCCCTTTTTTTATTTTTCATTTAAAATCTAGAAATAAGTGATGGCTTTTCAGAAAAGGCTACAAAGATTTAAATAGGGTTTGCTTTAAGGGCAGTTAAAAATGCTGCAAAAAGAAAAAGGCAAGGGAATTGATTCTATTCTTTACATTATGGCTCCTTGTAGTTAGGGTGTATGAGAATCTGATCATCAATCACAGCTATTTCAGTAGGAGTGTAGAGCTCAGTGATGAACTATTTGTAATACTTGGTTTGTGCATTTCTAAAAGGATACCTTGACATTAACAGGACATGAATGGCTGAGAGCAGCCCTCAGAAAAAGGACCTGGGGATCTGGGGTGATGAAAAGCTCAAGATGAGGCTGCAGTGTGAGTGCAGCCCAGACAGCAACTGAGTGCTGGGCTGCAGCAAGAGAAGTGTGGCCAGCAGGGAGAGGGAGGGGATTCTGCCCCTTTACTCTGCTCTCCTTAGACCCCATCTGGAGTACTGTGTGCAATTCTGGAGCCCCCCAGCATAGGAAGGACACTGAACTGTTGGAGTGAGTCCAGAAAAGGGCCACAAAGATGCTCAGAGGGCTGCAGCAGCTCTCCTATGAGGACAGGCTATGAGATTTGGAGCTCTGCAGCCTGGAGAAGAGAAGGCTTCCAGGAAACCTTAGAGTAGCCTTCCAGCATCAGAAGGGGGCCTCCAGGAAGGCTGTGGAGGGACTATTGACAAGGTCTTGTAATGACAGGACAAGGGGCAATGGGTTTAAACTGGAAGAAGGGAGATTGAAACTGGATGTTAGGAGGAAGTTGTTTGGAGTGAGGGTGGTGAGACACTGGCACAGTTTGTCCAGGGAGGTTGTGGAGCACAGAATCACCCAACATGATCGAAGATGTTCAAGGCCAGGTTGGAGGAGGCCTTGAGCGAGCTGTGCTAGTGGGAGGTGTCCCTGCCTATGGCAGGGGCTTGGAACTAGATGATCCTTGAGGTCCCTTCCAACCTTACCATTCTATGATTCTATGACCCCCTGCCCTCTCACCACACGGAGGATAACAAAGAGCACAGTGGTTTCTAGGAGAAAAAAAAACAAACCACCACAAAACAGAGTCCTGGTGAGCCCTATATTCAGCAATCAAAAGCAGGCATTAGTTGAAAGTCTTGCTGTCTGGCCTGCTGAAGAAGACACAGCTGGCTGGGGTTCAGCTGTTACTTGTGCAGCCCGAGGAGAGACAGCCATTAACTTACTAACCAGCACACTTGACATTCATCACAAGGCAAGACAAGCTGCTCATCAGCAGGTCTGCAGGGCAGGTGATTGCCAAGAAAGGTGCAGCATGAAGAGTTGAATCATTTCTCCACTCCAGTTCTACTGAGCAGCCTCCCACTGGCACCCCCGAGATGCACATCCACTCATATTCCCTCTGAGCAAGCATAAATCATGCTGCAAAGGAGGCTGGTTAGGGACACTGTTTCTTTCCTTTCAAGAGAAGTTCAAAAATATTTTTAGGTATTTTTTAGGATACAAGACCAAACAAAACAGAGGAGAAATGAAATGTCTTGGGAAATCTTTCTTTTTCTTCATTTGTTTTAAGGAACTACTGAGCCGGAGATAAGAAGCAGCTAACCGGAAACAAGCAGCATTTGATCAGCATTGCTGACCTACCAGCAGGAGGGAGCCATGGATATAAAAGCCTGGGAAAAAAAATCAGAAGGCATCCTTTTCTGATGTACACCTCTCCAAAGACATGGCACCACCCCTGTGTGTGTGTAAAACATGTCTGGTCTGTGTGAAGATCTTCCTTTGAGAAACTTCAGAGACCGAAGTACAAAACCAGAAGCATTTCACAGGCCATAAGGAAGACTATGGGAAATTAACACTTTAGGATTTAACAGCTGAGGTCTAAATCTCCTTTACCCTTGAGTTTGCTGCTAAAATTCACCACCTCAGTGCATTTTAGTTTTCTGGGACGGTACAATCCATTTAGACACTGATTTCCCTACCATTAAATCTATCCTGTACTTTACCAAGCCAACAGCAACTATGCTAATGACATCTTCAGGTTTGGCACACACTTCCTCTAGCTTTGTCAAATGATGCATTTCAATTTTCTGACCATATTTGATTACATCAAAAATACCTCTAAGCTCTGGTCAGTCCCAACCTGACAGGGAAAGTCCACCTCTTCCCCAAAGCAGGGCTTTTTCATCAAACTGGATTATAAGATTAACACCAGTAACCCACTCTGGTAATTACTGTATAGGAGACAGCTCTTTTGCCTCTGTCTACCCTGGTAATTAGAAGAGGGTCAGTGTTGTGAACTGGCTCGTCTTGTTTACATCTCTTCTCCTGATGCTCCTGTACTCAGGTCATAGAATCATAGAATGGTAAGGTTGGAAGGGACCTCATGCTGCACCTTTCTTGGCAATCACCTGCCCTGCAGACTTGCTGATGAGCAGCTTGTCTTGCCTTGTGATGAATGTCAAGTGTGCTGGTTAGTAAGTTAATGGCTGTCTCTCCTAGAGCTGCACAAGTAACAGCTGAACCCCAGCCAGCTGTGTCTTCTTCAGCAGGCCAGACAGCAAGACTTTCAACTAATGCCTGCTTTTGATTGCTGAATATAGGGCTCAC
>VWYK01064698.1:771-22977 GCA_013399775.1 Semnornis frantzii | reverse complement strand
AGCTACCAAAGTCAGAAATGTCTGGTTNGGTGGAAAAGCTACCAAAGTCAGAAATGTCTGGTTACACAACTTCCACAAGACAGAGATTTGTGGAAGCGACTCTGCCTCAGCAGCAGCAGGGGAGAGCCAAACTGCTCAGGTCTGTCCAGTTAGGAATGGCAGCCAGGAAATTTGCTCCAGTATGGGCTGAGAATAGCTGGGTCTGGGTGCTATGGTGGCAACTCTCTCAGAAGGACTCCAGGACTTGCCAAGCTTGCAGATCTGCACAGAACAGTGCAAAAGTGGATAAGAACTTTCCAAAAGCAGGGACCGTGCAAAAGGGTAGGAGCCATCCAAAAGCGGGGACGGTTGAAAACAGGAACTCGGTCATGGCAAGAGCTTTATCAGGATGGAGGCCTGTCTGTCCCTGTTGGGAACTCTTTCAAGGTGGGAACACCATGCCTTTCCTCTTGTCTTATTTATGCTTTTTTAGACAAAGTGTCCATTTGCCATTTTATACTGGGCACAAAGAACCCAGCCAACCACCAGCCCAATTGCCAGCGTGGGCTTCCACGTGGGTCAGTACAGGTGTGGAAAAGACACCTTTTGCTGTTCTTCCTTCAACCTCGCAGGGCTAGGGTGAAGCAGTTTTTGTGCCACCTTCTCCTCATTCAAATCTGCAGGGAGGGCAGAGAAAGAAGGCATCTGAGTGCTCCAGAACAGGTACAGACTATGGTGTTTTAGTAAAGATTCAATATTAAGCTAGATAAGCTTTTGCTTAGGCTGTTTTTATTAAAAAAGGTCTGACAATCCACTTTTGGGGAGGTTTTTGCTTTTATGTGTGGAGGAGAAAATGTTGAATATGATGAGAAGAGGATAAATCTAAAGGTTAAGTTTCTTCTGCAACTGTGATGCATTTTGTGATGCATAAAAGAGAGGAGTGATAGCTACGGTAAATTTTTAATCAAGTGCTTGTGGTGGTGGTGGTGGTGGTGGTTTTGATGTTTGGAAACATTTTGTGGAGAATCTGAATGGTCAGGGATGAACATTGAGGACTGTGAGCAGACTGACCAGCCACAGTGAGCTGTGCTTTACACCAGCTAACCAGCCAGCACTCCTGCCCTCTCTAGTGCTGCTCAGAATAGGAAAGGATGCTGTGCTGTGACACCAAGTCATCTTGCTCTGAATTGTAATGGAGATTGATTAGGTGAAGATGGACATTTCTAGATTTTGTTTTCCTTTCAGAGAGTGTGTGTGAGAAGGCAGTTCAGAAGCTTTGCAGTTCTCGTTTTATGTGAATTTTTGGAAGCTGTGCTGTAGCCATTAATGGAAGTAGGCTTTTGCCCCAATTCCATTGGGACTTAGCTCACCTGAGAAGGACAAGCAAGCCTTAGCTTCCCATCAGCGTTCTCCAGCTTGATTCTGTGTTGACCATTTCAAAATATTTGGTTTGAGCCCTTTTGTTTCATTTGGCTTCATCCTCCTCCCTTCAGCCAATTCCCCTGATTCACTAAATAGATTTTGGCACTGATCCTTGGCCACAACTGAGGAATGTGCAATGCAAATTCAGGAAGAGGAACAAAGGTGTCATAAAGATTACTGTCGATTGCCTTTGTCCTGCTAAATATCAGACTAGTCCCCTGGCATAACAAGAAAGCCTGTGAGCTACTATAACTGCAGCAGTTACCAGTCATGGTACAGCTTGGGTTTTGCATATACTGTGTTTCATGAATTGCAATGATAATTTTTATTCCAGTTACAGAGACGAGCTGTGCACATAAAGAGAGCAAAACTGAAGCCAAGAGTCTTTATGTCCCAGTGATGGTGAATGGAACATGTAATCTTTAAGAAAATTGTGTGGTATCAGTGCACTATAGGTTGGAGATAAACCGAGCCATCATGTGCAATAGAGTAAAACAAAATGTGTGTACACCTGTACTTCTCGGTGTAACTGGCTAAGTATTTCAGTGAATTCGTCATTTCAAGGATTGTTGCAGGCATACAAAAGAAATAGCAAAAAAGTACTTGGAACCCACTCTTCCACAGCATCCTGAAACTGATGGAATGAAAAGTATCTGAGAACAAAACGTGGTCTTAAGCCCCGCTTTTTCCATTTGCAAATACTCTTAACATTTAGGAGCTCACTGTGTGTTTCATGCAAGCCATTAGATTTACTGCAGTTACAGAGGTATTAATACCAATGCTGTATCTTCCAGTCTTTGCAGCAGTACTGCTGTGTTCCTGTTGTCACTGGAGGTGTCAGCCGGGACCATTTTATTCAAGTGACTTTGGCTCTTAGGAGTTGCAGATTTTTTTGAAAAATCTGATCAGTTATTTGGGTACCTAAGTCAATTTTCCTTATCTCAAGAAATCTTTCCCTTGGAACTACATTTAAGACTAAATGTCAGGATTTTAGCTCAGAATCCATTAATTTCGCTGGGTTTATTCCACTGCACAGCATCAGTTTAAGAGTATATTTGGCCATGATGCAAATGTAAAGCTGAATTGACTTTTGGACTTACTACTTGTTAAATGCATACACAGACATGCTGAGAATGCTTTCTAATCTGCTTTCTTCTCACTGTCTTGTAGGGGACAAAAAGTATTGAAAGTATGTTTTGTTGGATGTACAGCAGAAATAAGATCAGAAATACACCCTCTTTCTCCCAGTCAAAAACTAAGGAACTGGTTACATATATCAACTTTGGGCCAAGGAAAACTGGTATCTGATACAGAAGTGAAAGATTTTAGACACGTGAACAAATACCTCTGAGTAACTAGGACTTGTATTTCAGACCCTAGGTTAATACCTGGAAAGTTAGCTGTTGAAGTGTGTCAGAAAAACAGTGCTTTAAATACATCTTCAGAGTACTTAAGGTACAACATTCACCTTTAAATGCAGAGGGTTAATAGCTTACAATGCAAGTTTGACTTCACAGGCTTGGTGGTAAGTGCAGTTTAATGGGGTACTAATAGGTGAATACAGCTGAGTGGCATGAGGATTGTGGAGGAAAGACCTCAGGAGGGATATGTGGTATAAATATTGAGCTCACTGTCCAGGGGTAACTAAAAACTGAGTTTTATTTACTGTCAGCTTCAAGATTTATTACGAGAATGTGAATATTTACAAGGATACTCCTAAATTCTAAAACAGTGGAATCTTGTGTATTCAGCTGAAGATGTGCCTTCCAAGTCACCTTGTCCATCATAGGCTAATTCAGGTTGCAAGGGACCTCAGGAGATGTTTTTTCCACCACCTGTGCAAAGCCTGCCTCAGGCCATGTTGCTAAGGTCTTTATCCAGTCTAATCTCGACAAACACCAAAGACTGGAATTGCACGGTGTTTCTGAGCAACCTCTTCCACTCGGACCTTTTGAAAAAGTTTTCCTTTACATCCAGGCTGAATCTCTCTTATTTCAGTCTATGTTGGTCCTTTCTTGTCCTCCCACCATGAGGAACCTGGCTTTGTCTTCTCAGTGATTTCCTGGCAGGTGAGAGGTTATCAGATCCCCCTGATGTCACTCCATGGAGTATATTTTTCTAGTGCATAGAATGACTTTGCTTTACATATAATAAAAGCTTTATCTTTCACTGTTTCTTAACAGAATATAACACATCACTGTCAGGAAATTATTACCAGTACTCCTCTCATACATTCTTTTGTTGATTTCCTTCTTTCTTTATTCAAAATGAATGTAAATGCTATGCTCATACTGTTGAACAGGCTGTTAGTGGAATGGACAAGTGGTCTTAGACAGTAGTTAGAAACAAATGAGTCTAAATAAATAAGTAACTGATCACAACTAAAGCTGCCAAATCAAGGAGGGTGAATGAAAGACACTGTTAAAACCTACTCTGGCAGTTTTACACCAGTGAGTCTCTGTTGACTTATGCTGCATTTCTGTTTCTAGTTTGGGAACTGAAAAATTTCTTTTAGAGCAAACTCCCAGTGTTGGGTAGCCTGTATGGAACAAAAAGGATGAATTGTTTCATTTATGTGTCATGAATTACCCTAATTTTCGGTTTAATGCAAAGGTTTGTGGCTATCCTTTGTAGAAGCACTTAGTTATGTATTTTTAGTAAATATTGAGAAAATCATGATTTTTGAAAAAAAGGGAAAAAAATCAAACCCAAATTTCTGCAGAGTTTTATAGGTGCTAGAAGTTGCTTGAACATTGACAGTGGAGGTAAATGATGCTCTGATGTCTGCTCTTTGGATTGTATTTTTACACTACATTTGACAATGTGTCATATCAGCTTTGTGAGGAACAAGCTATGGCCTTGGCATATCTGCAGTTCTGGTACATTCAGAGCAGACCTTTGTAATAATTGATCGCACAGGGAAAATTCGTTTGTGTGCAATTGTTTTTTTCCTTCCAGGAAGAGTTTAAAAAAAAACACAAAACTTCTTGCAAAAATTCCACTCACACCAAAGAATTTTCCAGGTGCTTATCATCGAAGGGCAAGACTGACAAAAGAACCGTAGAAGGTTATGAACCTCTGCGGAAGTGGTAACAGTGTACAAAGACCTCAGCTTTTCCATATCCTGTTTCATGTAGTCTTAGGAGAAATGACATTGTATGACATTTAAAGCAAAGGAAAACCATATTCTTAATGCATGTATTAAAAACAGTCACTTGGATGGATTTTAATGATCACTTTTTAAACTGGCTGGAGGACCATGGCTGAGCATATCAAACAGCAGCTCTGTGAATATTTATTAATGAAATCTTGGAGTGGTTTGAAATCTGATGTACCAAAGGCATGCGTACTCCAGTGAGCAAGCTGTCTCTGGTGGTGAACTAATCTGATGAGGGGGGAAAAATTGTGTTAGAGAGGATCTTTACAATCCAAATCAAAATCTTTCATCAGCATCAAGAGTGCTTTAGTGCAGCCCAGTATTTTGTACTGCAGAGGAACGATGCTTAATGATTCTTGAATAACAAACCTCCAAATAGCTGAGAATGAGGAGGGAAAGAAAAAAGATATGAAATGGAAGATTGGACACAGCAGAGAAAATTATTTGAAGCACTTTGACATCCATGAAAGATTATAAAGACATCCTGAATGTACAATGGGGGGTATGCAAGAGGTTCGGGAAGGAACTTTCGCCAGGCTTTCCTTTAACGCCTCCGCAGAATAACAATGAGGAGGTTCTTTACAGAATGGCTCTTTCCTGAGTTCTTCAGCTGGCTCAGCCAAAGGTTTTAGGAGCAGGTCGGTTCCTGAGCAGAAATGCCAAATATATCTCTGTTTGGCTATAAGATGTTAAATGGGAGACAAACAGCTCTGTTCTGCCTTGTGCCTACCTGCTGCTGCAGGCAGCGGTCAGTGCTCATGCCAGTCACTATGGTAGTGCTTGCTTATGTCATCAGAACATACCAAAATTGAAATCTTGGCTCTAATCACAAGAAGTCAGGTACTGAACCATGGTGTAGTCTGCAGGCTCAAGAGCAGAATTTTGCCTTTAAGCTTTAAAATAACTAACTAGACCAATAGAGCTTCCCAGTGCAATTTATGCAGTAATTGCATAGCAATGAGATAATATGTAACCTAATACTGAGAAATATATTATTTTATTTTTTTATTATTTTTTTTTCCAGAATAGTGTGAAAGCAGCATTGGGTACAATGTGTGCTTTAGAGAAATTGTGCTCTTCTCACAGAAACCTAATGCTTTTAATTTTCCTTAACCATACTCTGGAAAGTAATTTGTCTGTACACTCGTGGCTTTCAGAGCAAGGCTAGCATATAGCTCTTCTGGGAGGAGGGCTCAAATGCCTGCTTTGTGCTCCATAAGAATCTTTGTATTCATGTTGCACTTGTTCTGCCAAACAGGCAACTGCTTTACTCCTATGCACCATGTTTAAAACATCATCATATTTATGGTCCTCATTTGTCACAATTTCTCCCAGGCCAACCTTCATATTAGTGACTTCACCGCTTCTGCCAGTTCCTTAGGTGGAGATGGCTTAAGTGGGTGTAACCAAAATGAAAAATGTAGCTAAATTGGGTGATTCAGAAGAGGATGAGGTAATGTGGCAAATTGGCACTGTTTTAAGCGTTCTCAGATTAGTTCATTTGACTCTGAATGCATCAGGCACTAAAGAAAATATAATGGTAGTTGTGGTACAGTCTCTCTCATAGGCAGTCAGGTTATAAATCGAAACATCTGCATTATGGAACTCCAAAATAAACACAGGCAAACTTTGAGCTGTTAAATCAGAATGAAGAAAAAGCTTGTCTCAAAAGAGACAGAAAAGAAAGAATATAGTTAAAGGTGGGGTCTTTGAAGTGTTCTTGTTACATATTCTCACTATGCTTCTGCTTTCTCTGCCCCTAGCTTTCTTTGGAAAGTACCTTAATGAATACAATGGCTCCTATGTGCCTCCTGGTTGGAAAGAATGGGTTGGACTGCTTAAAAACTCTAGATTTTACAACTACACACTCTGTAGAAATGGAGTGAAGGAGAAACATGGATATGACTACTCCAGGGTAAGTCCGAATTATTGACTTCTTTTTTTTTTAACACTTGGACACAACTATGAGCAACCTGATCCTCATGTTTTCTGTCCAGCTAAAGAATTCTTTTCATACTTGAAAGCTGCCATGTGTAACATGAACTACAACCCAACAGGCATCGTGTTTGGGCTTCTCCTTATCTTCCATTCTGGGAGGGTCATGTTACTGAAAACATTTTTAGCATTAGTGGAAACAAACAGGATATCCTGAGACTATATTGTGTGCTAGGAGCTGAAGATAGGAAACTGGATTTAAATACTCCATGATAACTTTTTCTATGCTTTGTACTTTAATTACTGTGTGCTGAACCTGATTGTCATCTATTCCCCTGGTATAGGACTGACTCCAGTGGAGTTACACAAGCGTAAGTGAGATAAGAATCCAGTTCCCTCCAGCTAGACCTATCTTTTGTGTTAAAGGAACTTGTTTCACAGCCATAATATGATGGAGTTCATAATATCTTTGTATATCTTATGGCAATTCTGAATGAGTGGCAATTTAACTATTAAATTTGTATCTCTGTGTATTGTTATAGGTACATCTTTGCAAGGATGTTTTATTCTGGCCAAAGCTACTAAAGCTTGATAATCATCATCAAATATGGTTTCTTTTTTTCTTTCATTATTTTTCCCGCCCCTCTTCTAGCACATGTTACAGCTCAAAAGTTACCTGCTTGCAGTCAGGATTTTTGTTTTAGCCAAGTGTGTTACCTTTCGGAAAGATCTAGCTTTGATTTGTCAGCTGTATTTGCTCAAGAGGAATTCAATTCCTTTTCTCTTACTGAGCACAAATCCTGCTTCTCTATTTGTGTTTCATTAGCAATGTGTTCATAGTAATTTCTCCTATATAAGATTGATGCCTGTAATTTCCCTCTTCCCCTCCCTTATTTGCCATTTTTAATTGGATGTACTTTGCGTTCAAAGATAAACCATAACAGGCTTCTAAGGTTTCCTTTTCTTTCATCAGTTGCTAAGGGGAAGGGGCAACTGGTGTACAAAATTGTCTTTTATTTCCCTTCTGATCTCTGAAGAATGAGAGCGCTAATCTTTACAGCCACGTACCAAAAATGTTATGGCAGAAATATATGTTACGTAGAATAATGTCAAGCAAGTGATTTCACAGCACACCATTGTACCAAGAAGCTAGGAGGGAACTTTTTAGAATCATAGAATCATAAAGTTGGAAGGGACCTCAAGGATCATCTAGTTCCAACCCCCTGCCATAGGCAGGGACACCTCCCACTAGTACAGGTCACTCAAGGCCTCGTCCAATCTGGCCTTGAACACCTCCAGGGAGGGAGCAGCCACAACCTCCCTGGGCAACCTGTGCCAGTGCCTCACCACCCTCCCTGGAAAGAACTTCCTCCTAACATCCAGTCTAAATCTCCCCTCTGCCAGTTTAAACCCATTACCCCTTGTCCTGTCATTGCAAGACCTTGTCAATAGTCCCTCCTTAGCCTTCCTGTAGGCCCCCTTCAGATACTGGAAGGCTACTATAAGATCTCCTCGAAGCCTTCTCTTGTCCAGGCTGAAGAGAGCCCCAGCTCTCTCAGCCTGTCCTCATAGGAGAACTGCTCCAGCCCTCTGATCATTTATGTTCCAATATCCTCAGTTCTGTTTTATGTTTGCCATACTTGACAATGTTTTATTTTTTCATATGGTTTAGATATTTTTAACTGAGTTTGGTGATTTAAAAAAAAAAAAAAAGTCTGATGAAATTCTAAATATCTTGATGATCTTTGTAATAAACAGTTGATAGAGTGCAGAACATCAACCAGTGTTGATGTAACCACTGGATTTTAAATTAACAGACAGAATGAAATACAAGATCACTTCTCTTTCTTCCCTGCAGTTTTTGTTGCTGGAAACTTAATTTTCCAGCAGTGAGCAATATGATCAGGTGACTTTCTTAGTCCTACCTAGCTGACACTGTTAATGTTAACTATGCGTCAGTGGAATGCTAACAGACCCCTTTACTGATTCTGTCCTCCAAAGCAGCTGCTAAGTGCTTATTCCTTGAAAATCAAATTGTTGTAAATTCCTTCAGATTTTCTAACGGGATATATTCTACTTTCGTTTTTCTTCATCAGTTTCTGACAACTTCTTAAGACAAGTTTTTAACTTCATGTGAATTCACTGTCTCTACTACAACCTCTACAATGTTGAGCTTCAGAAAAAAAATAGTCAAGGAAATGTTTCAGTTTGGTCTTTTGGCCTGGTAAACACTGGGTTTGCAGCATTGAATTTGAATGATCTACGCTCTAGGCAAGTGAAAACCTGAAGAGTCTTCACTCTGGAGTCCTGGACTTGTTCTTGTGTGATCTGGCCTGCGTGATCCTTCTCTGGCAGGGTGGTTGGACTGGATGAGCTTTTGAGGTCCCTTCCAGTCCCTGATGTTCTGTGATTCTATGATTCTGTGTAACATAAACCCCCATAATGTTCATAAGTGTTTGAAGAAACCAAAAGGTCCAAAATATATGGATTGCCTAAAGCCAGTCTTCTTCAAGACTCTTGTAATGGCTAAATCAAAGATGAGTTATATACTTAAGGAAGTGACCAACCAGCTTGGAGAGCAGGTGCATTTTAGATAAATGTCAGTGTGCTTTTGAGAGCACTCCACTGTTCCCTCTCAATATGGTCTCAGGTGTTGGATGTATGACAGAAGTTATTTTTGCCTTGGTCTAGCCTATTGTGTATTCTTCCTTCCCCTTCACATACTTATGAATGGAGGTCCTGCAGTTAACTTCCATGGAATTATGTCTATTTACATCTGCTATCAAGAATGAAAATATCATATCCATAACAGCTCCATAAAAGACTTGCCACATCTTTGACCATGCATGAAAAAAATGGAGACCTCGCCAGCCATGTTCTGGGAAACATAGGAAATAACTCAGAGAGTCAATGCAAAGGCTGCCTTTGACTGATAAGCTGACTTCTCAGGGCAAGGATGTTGTCAGCAGTAAAGAGGAGCAAGCTTCTGACCCACAGACACAAAGCTGTGCTTAAAAGCAAGTGCAACACAATATGTTCAATTGACCAGAGGCAGACATTGTGTCTGATTTTGCATTCGGCTGCAACATCACAGTTGTTATTTTGTTTTTTAAAGGTGAAGTTTCATATCCTGCTCATATTCAAATGTTCTGTGTGGTGCAGCCTAAGAGGGAACATGGCTTGTCATTAAAAATAGTGCCTTCAATCCATATAGCTCCAGCAGGTGTCAGAAGAATGATAATGATACTTCTTAGAAAAGAGGAAAATGGTCCATATTTTCCAAAGGAAGTTTTCTACATTTTCAGCAGTTTATTTGGATTATCACTGTATCTGTAATAGTGAATGGAGTTTTTGATCCAATTAGCCCAGTACCTTCTGGCTTTAGTGCCTTGTGGCTCAGAAGGTGAAGAAAAGTGAACATCAAGCCATGGGGATTTTCAAAGCACTTCTATGCTGTAAGGTCAGACAATACACCTTGAAGATACCAACGCCCAAAGCAAAGCAATTGGCTCGTAATTTTAATTTTTTTTTTTTTTAATTAATACTTGGTCATTGTACTTAGTATTGTGATCTTCATAATGTAATTACACACTCTGGGAAGAAAGAGTCCTACTTGACCTCCTTTTAATAACATTCAGTTCTGAGATGAAACTGTTGCTTTTCATATTTCTAGGCAGTGAATCAAGAATGAGTTGTTTTTAGTTTTTGAAGTTTCCACATCTAACTTACTCCCTTCTCCTCCCATTCTGAGTGAAGTAGCTTCTTTTTTCATGTTTCTATGATACCTCAGACCTTCCCATCTCACCACCCAGCCTGAAATTATTTTTCAAGTATCTCATTATACTTTTACTTCTACTTGCAGGATTATCTAACTGATCTGATTACCAATGACAGTATTACGTTCTTCAGAATCTCAAAGAAGATGTATCCTCACAGGCCTGTGCTGATGGTCATAAGCCACGCAGCTCCTCACGGCCCTGAAGACTCAGCTCCTCAGTACTCACATCTTTTTCCTAATGCCTCACAACACATGTAAGGAAAAATAAACCCCTTTAATTTCCAGGTTTGGGAACATAGAAATCCTGGGTAGCTCTAGGGGAACGATGTTTGGTTTATAATACGCTTACCATAACGTTGTCACGAATACATAGTAACGGTTCTGATTGAATTTTTTTTTTTTTTTAATTCTTTAGACTAGTAAAGGTTTCTTCAGAATGGCTTCTGCATCTAGAACTCAGCAGTCATGCTGAACTCACTGGACATTTTTACGACATATTTGGGAAGCAAAATACTGCTTTATTTTGATCGGGAGATTAAAATCTGGTTCTCGGGTTGCATCTCTCAGGGGAAGAAACTATCTCCCTGTCTTTATGTATAAAACTGCATTATTTTATGAGTATTACCAAAAATCACATAGTATGCAATAATGACTACTCTTGTTTCATGTATGCTAAGAAAGGAAATAAAAGCCTGCAGCACCGAATTAGACAAGCTGTTTCTGAATGAGCTGATATGTCTGTACATGACCCATTACAATGTCTTGAATGGGTCCCAAAAGCAGTATCACCTACTTCCTGAGTTGACATGTTCATAAGCTGCGCGATGAGACGGTTCTTGTTTGCAGCACAGAGACGTTTTATAGGTACAGCTCTGGAAAATACCATTACAGGCATCTCCTTGTATGCTGATAAAATGAATCGTTCTCCCAATTCACCTTTTGGCACACTGAGAACATTCCAGTATTTCTGTAATTGCTGGCTTGGTGCCTTCATTGATGTTTAACATTTGTAACTTTCTTCCTACATGTTTGCTTTACTCTTTTTTTTTTTTTTTTCAAAGGGGAATTCTGTTTTATTTTGGAACTGATGAAAATAATAATCAGTTGGTAGCAGAATCTGCTCAGGAGTGGTCCAAAGTCCAGTGAAATCCATTTGAATATTTTCACTTTATTTAAAATAGAGCCTGAGAGGAAAATCTTCCTCCTGTTCTATTGTCTAGGTATTGCACAACTTAGAATTCTGTATTTCATTATTTTGTGCTCAGCTACCAAAGAGAATCTGTGTCCTAGATCTATAGCAATGCAATATTTTGTGTTTGTTTGCCATCTTATGCTCATTTATTTTCTTTGAAATGAAAATTACAGAAATGCCAAATGAGCAACTTCTCATAGCTTAAACCCAGTATTGACCTCAGTCTTATTAGAAGTGCCTGTGAAAGGCTTCGTATCTCAGGGATGATAACCATTTATCAAGCAGCATTCTGTAGCACTTAAATTATGCCAGTTGAGTGAAAGAGTAGAAGGATTCAAGGAAGGCCAGCAATGAAAAATACAAACTCCATATATGTTTCTTTTCCTCATGATTTAGGTTTTCTTTTTCATACAAACTATGTTTATATTCTTGACTATAAAAGTAGTTACACAAATCTGGGTTTAGTTGTAGGTGACCTCTTAAAATTAAAACAATTATACAGGAAGCATTACTCTGCGGAAACAAATTTTTTTTGCAAAGGAACAAATCTTGGTAGACTAAGGAACTGTTTTTTTCTTCTGTACACCTTGAGCAAAGAAACTGCCAATCTTACTCTAAACAATTTATCCCAATACTACATAATGATAACTGTAAGGGTCTTTATTAGCCTGGATTTAAGAGTGAACATAGAGGAAATGCACCACTCCCTCACTGTATGTACAAATGAGTTCTCTCTCTTCAATTTTTTCCCTTGTTTCCACGTTCCAGGGAAGCTCTCAGTGACAGATGAATCTGCCAGTGATAAAGTGATGGGAGCAGTTCTTACTGTTGTCATGTGGATATGATAGGGAAGGATCAGAATGCAGATAGAACACTTAGTAGGAATTTCCCTAAAGCAGTAAGGGACACCCTGAACAAAGTCTTTGCCCAGTCCCAGAATCAGGAGGGTGTGTCTCTGTACTTTTTCTGGTGGCAGTGCTGGCAAAGTCTGCAAGTGGCTCTTCGAGCTGTATCCACAAAGCAAAGGGAAGGTGTGACTGTCGTGCTTACACTGGTTGACATCCATACTGTGTTGTGAGGAGTAGCTGTAAGTTAGTGGTACAGATTTTAGCAGAGACTGGCAGTTGGAATGCCGCTTTGCTTGGGAACTGTGCTGTGTGTTTCTCTTGCTAATTCATGTGGTTGTTCTCTTGGTTCTATTATTACATATACTAGGTGGTATGGCCATTTTACCCTGTACTGCAATATCCCCACCTTGCTCTGTAGAGCATTTGTTTGTGTGCATCTGCAGTCATTTCTTGTCTGACAATTATCCACATCAACCAGCATTCCCATAGCAAATCCCTCAGCCACACGGCTGGTTTTTCTTTTTCACTGCCTATAGGGATAGCGGTGGAGAGTGCAACAGCTGGGCGCTTCAGCAGTGATCAGAAATGTTATTTCTATAGAGGGCACATTTTACCACCCATCTTTTCCAAGGTCAAATGCAATCAGACTAGGACTTATCTTCTGAAGAGTTTTGAAGAGGTTATCTTCGCCAACTTCTAGGAATGCGATATTTGTGTGGGGGTTTTTCCATAAGACGGACAAATCTGTTGAGTGTAAGAGGGTTACATTTGTAGTAATCAAAGAAAATCACGGGCTTTGGTTGGATTAAACAGCGGGAGGTTTCAAATCAGCCAGGAAATCACAAAGTAAGCTGGAAAGGAGTTTGCCAAGCATTTTTGATTCATTCTGGGCATCACATAGCAACAGTTTCCATAACTGTCAGCATTTTCAAAGGAGCAATGTCATTATTTCAGCCACAATAACATTCTGAAATTCAAGAGACTATTAACAATACAGAGAGAATAAACACCAGCCTGTTCCTCCCTATATGAAGAAGCCTCCATTTGCCACCTACGCACATTTTTCAGATAGCATCTAACTGAGGCTTTTGGCATAAAGCATTTTGCTGTCAGATTAATAGTTTCATATTTATATTAAAACTCTTAAGACTACCTGTCACATTCAAAGATACATTATATACACACAGTATTTGGAGGAGAAGTTTCAAGTTCTGTTTTATTGTTTGTCTTAATAATTTACCCTGCCGCTCTGTTGTGTACACAAAACCAACAGCAGATATTTGACAAGTAGGAGCTGAATTTCTAAGGAAACTGTGTCTTGGGAAGGAGAAAATAACTGAGTATCTGCTGTTTTTTTTCTTATGTCGCTGTGTCACCCTCTCAGCTTGCACATTTGCACAGGGTTTATTGCGTTGCACTAAAAAAGAAAGGCACAACAAATCACTTAGGAAAACTAATTTTTATTATTTCAGACTCTGCAGGTGATACTTGAGCCAGGGTATGAAGAAATTGACAAAGGTGGTTCTTTATGTTAAGTGATAACAAACTTTTTTAGGAATACATAAGGCAGATAAAAATACTGTTTCTTGCAAACGTGGATTTCTAGTAAGTTGTTGCTGCAGAGTCAGCATTGGTATATCAAAATAAATCTTTTGTTTAGATCCAACTAACCTAGAGCAATATAATTATACACAGAAAAGCAAGCTCTGGAACTAGCAATAACATGACATTGGAATGGGCTGCCTGGGGAGGTGGTGGAGTCACCATCCCTGGAGGTGTTTAAAAGGAGGCTGGATGAGGCACTTAGCGACATGGTTTAGTTAATTAGAAGGGTTAGGTGATAGGTTGAACTCTTTTCCAACCTGTTTCATTCTGTGATTATGGACATCAGTGATATTTCTCCTTGTCACTTCAACGATGTCCCAGAATTATGAGAACTTGGAGTGGCATTGAGATTCTAGGAGAGCACAGAACTCAACTCTTGGGATTTTGCAAGGGCTTAAATATTCCTGTGGTCACAAAGGAGTTGGTGGCTGGACAGTGTTTGCAAAATAGAGTCCTGTTTCCCTTCACCACTGCTTTTCTTGGCAGGTTTTTAAAAGGTGGCTTTGTATGCACTTCTGCTTGCCATGAGCTCACATGCACTTTGCCACTAGGCAGGATGCCTCTGCCGCTCTGAGTACTTGAGTGTGGAAGTGTTCAAGTAGCCACATATGTTCACTTAAAAAAAGATGCTAAAGAGCATAGCAGAAACTTTTCAGCAAGTTCTGAAGTTTGTTAAACAGCTGGCATAAGCTATTCTGTTTGGTGCTCATGTGGACAGAGTGAAAGCAAAGCACTAATGTGAACAGGAACTCTCTAGTACATGCTTCATCCAGATCGTACTTGTGGAATTAAACTTTTGAGGGTAGTTTCTTGGCCTTGAAGTGTGCCCTTGGTAGTCTGAAGCCTCTGTAAAAACAATGTATATTTACACTTTTAATACATTTTATTCTCCAAGGAGTTGTTTTTATTCTCCCACCTTTTATATAGAATGTAAAAGTGTAAGTCTCTTCCAAAGTAAATCTAATACTTTCTTGTGCACCTCAGAGAGTGCTTTCTACAGCCTTGATCAAATAGAAATTGTTGGTATTGGTGTTGGCTTTTTTCTACACTGCTAAAACATTCTGATCTTGTCTCTGTTCCGTAGCACTCCCAGTTACAACTATGCTCCCAATCCAGACAAGCACTGGATAATGAGGTACACAGGTCCCATGAAACCTATCCACATGGAGTTCACTAACATGCTGCAGAGAAAACGCCTTCAAACACTCATGTCTGTGGATGACTCTATGGAGATGGTAAATATTAGTAGTTACTTTTTTTTTCTTTTTTGGCTGAACAGCTGCTTGTTTTTTTTAAGTTAAGCTCCACGCTGTGCTGTATCTGAAGATAAGGGGAAAGGGAGGAGGAGGACTACATCAAGTTTTAATTGCATGTAATCCTCTCACCTGTGAGGTGTAAGAATCCTCAACTCCTAAGGACAGATACTGTGAGCTGGGTGGTATGAGTGAGTCAGTGTCTTGCTGCACTACTGATTAAGGGGGATCACCTGAAAAGTGTACATTGTAAATTCTAAAAATATGTGGTCTGAGAGCTGTAAAGCCATTGTCCAGCCTGTTGGAAATAACTACCTGTGGGCCTATTTTGATCCTGTAACACTGAGTTTCTGAGAGAAGAATCACAGCAGCAGCAAAAAGCAATGCTGCAGGAGTCCTAACTGCAATAAGCCCTTGGTAAACAAGGCCTGGGACATTGAACGTCAGACCAGATAAATACATAGGCAGATACTTTATAAACTCAGTGTAGAAATGCAGTCTCTTAGTGTAAGCTGGGTATCTTGAACAGAATCTTCTGAATTAGCTAAAAGCTACTCTGAAAAAGGTTTCCATTTGCAAGAAGGAAGGTTTAAGGGTGTTGCAATTTACTGCTTATCTCTTGGCATCCTTACTTGAAAAAAGCAGAATGTAAAATAAGAGGAGTCCTGTAAGGCAAAGATGAGATTATCTGGATGGCATTGCATCAGCTTGTTACTAATGTCTTATGATTACTGATTCAGACAAGTATGATCTCTGCTTCACATTAATGAATCTGTTTAGATGGCTCAGATACCAGCGTTAGGGCAGATTGGCTACTTCACTACACTGTTTTGATTTACTGTTTAGTTAAATGGTTTCACTTTGGGTGAATTGCTGCAGGCAGAATCAGTTAGGTTGTTTTTTAGTTCTAATCACTGAGTTAGTGATCTTTTCTATTGAATTATGTGCATCTAAGAGTTTTTCCAACTCTTAAAAAAAAAAAAAAAAAAAGAAAAAACAACCCCAAAAAAGAACCACCCACTGCCCTCCGAACCAAAACAGCAGTTTGTTTGCTTCTGTGCTGATGTGTGCTGGGTCTCTCTGAGGCACCACTTTGATAGTGCCTCCTGCTTCATATAAATTGATCTTTGGTGCTCAAGTTGGTATGTTTCAGGTACAGATTCTCATGTGAATCCATTGAAGCAACCACAAACAGTGAAGTTCCTCTTAATGCTCTGTGTTAGTTCTCCAGTTAGTGAGAGAGTATGAGTGATACTTATCTAGGAGAGCTTTTGCAAATAATCCGCATAATGGGAACTTGTTTGTCTGAAGGCAAGATTGTTGAGTGCTGCTCAAGGAAGTGTGAGATTCAAAACACTGTCATTTTATTAAAATTCTTCTCTGCAGGAAAAAGATAAAGGTGGAGAGAAAATTTCAAACATGCCTATCACCTTGAAACTTTTATCTTGGTTAACATATGTTTTTAGTACTTCCTTGACAGCTCTTATGCAAAATACCGAACCCAAGGCTTTTAAAACTGTGACATGCTCATGTGTTTATCTTAAAACAGACATTTACCTTTATAATAGCCACAATATTCAAGTAGTCCAGTATCTGAAGGGGGCCTACAGGAAGGCTGGAGAGGGACTATTTACAAGGTCTTGTAATGACAGGACAAGGGGCAACGGGTTCGAATTGGCAGAGGGGAGATTTAGACTGGATGTTAGGAGGAAGTTCTTTCCAGTGAGGGTGGTGAGGCACTGGCACAGGTTGCCCAGGGAGGTTGTGGCTGCTCCCTCCCTGGAGGTGTTCAAGGCCAGGTTGGACAAGGCCTTGAGTGACCTGTACTAGTGGGAGGTGTCCCTGCCTATGGCAGGGGGTTGGGACTAGATGATCCTTGAGGTCCCTTCCAACCTTATGATTCTGTGATTCTATTTGGAATGGTTCGTTGTGATAATTCAGTACCATCCTGAGCTGTTACATATTTGTATGTTACTCATTGGCAAAAGCATTGGTATATTACACCTAATAGTTACCGGTGGAGTGAATTTCATACTTTGATTTTATTTCTTTCAGATTTACAATACATTGGTTGAAACAGGTGAACTGGACAATACCTATATAATATACACAGCAGACCATGGCTACCATATTGGACAATTTGGGCTGGTGAAAGGGAAGTCCATGCCATATGAGTTTGATATCAGAGTTCCTTTCTATGTCCGAGGTCCAAACGTGGAAGCTGGGTCATTGTAAGTTCCTGACTGTTGTGTGTCTATGTAGTGGCCAGAAAAATCCTTTACGTTCCCATCTCTAGTCGCATTGACCTGCCCTACAGATGAAGGCACAAAGTTCTGCCCATGCTGATTGATTTCCTGTTCATCTTGGCAGAAAAATGTATCTACTGAGAAAGCAGAACTGATAACATGTGGTGGTATAAGATAGTCAGGGATTGGTGCCATTCCCTTTTCGCTTGTGTAGGTGTACAGCAGAAGCCACTACACTTCTGTGGATGTAGTTGAAAAAGCCACTCTGAAATATATCCAATTTAGGAAATGCTTATTTGTCTCCTTTTGAGGGGTGCAAATAATACACGTAAGTATGACATTTTCAAGGTTAAAAAATACATTGTATAGTGCTTACTGCCACAGTACGTAATTATTGCTGAATGTTCAAGTATGCAATAGTTCATATATTGCCATCCACAAAATACTCCTCCTGGTTCCTCCTTGGAGATTACATGGTTAGGGCTGTTTGTTGGGTGCGTGCAAGCATGCAGAATGTGACTGTTAATTAAAATGGTAGCTTTGATCAGCTGAGAAATTATGTAAATACACTTGCTAAGCAATTATTTCAATAGCAAATATTTGCACTTAAGTAATGATTTTGGACAGAGTGGCATAATTTTCTGCCTTTTATTTATATCAGTGTGCATGTTTTAGCATAATTAACACACACACGAAGTCTTCCACACATAATTTTTTTTTTTCTTTACCACAGAGAAACTGATCTCTACCATGTGATAGGGCAGCAAATAGTTACACCAAAAAAAAATCTCCAGTAGGCACAAGAATGTGACATTCTGTAGCTATTGCACTGTGTGTCTAATTTATTTACCGCAGTCACACATGTGAAATAATATCACTTCTCTGAAGAGCAGAGGAGGGATTCCTCTGGTGGAGTTAAGCATATCACCTCAGCACTGAAAGAGGTTTGTCTGCAGCAGCACAGAATTTCAAGTGAGCTAGAATAGCTTTCTCTCATGCTCTCCTTCCCTTTGACTGCAGTTTTTGGTTTTACTGGAGAGGCGATGCTAATGTGGCCCAAGTGGACTGAGCTACTTTATCTGCAGCATGTGACACTAGAGACCAGGCAGCTCATGTCTGCTCTAGTTCAAGGATGTTTACACCCAGACATACATAAAAGCTGTGAAATCTTCCCATTACACTTTATTTTTCAGTGGCTTCTGAAGATAAAAAAGTGTTTTTGATAGAGGAGTCAGCCTGACAGTCTTAACAGAACAGAGCCCACAATACAACAAATGGAAGAACAGGATAAAATACCTTAGAGGGGGAGTATATCAGATAATTGATCCTCCCTTTCAGCCTGATTTTCTTTGAATGATAGGACTTCAATTATCCATGTTTTGCATGAACCTTATGTTTTTCTTGCAGAGTAGTTGTCATGACTCCCTTTTGATACCAACAAAGATTTAATAGCAGTCACTGTAGCAAGTCATTACCAAGCTCTCATTTCTATTACCAAATATGCTACACCACAATTATTAGTAATTAAAATCAAATTAGGTACATCAATTTAATTCATCATCCATGCTCTTGTCAGTGCCTGTTTGCTTGCTCGTTCAAAAATGTAGTAATTTTTAAATGGTATCTCGTTAATTAGTGTGACTTTTGCAGCTTTTTTTTTCCTGTTCTGTATGTGGAGCTAGAATTCTGCACTGACATGTGTATCAACCCATCTGGTCTCATCCTTTCTTTGTGCCTGCAAATCATAGCATGGTGATTCTTTAAGCTCAGTGCTGTAGAAGACTCAGCAGCAGTAGGCTCACTCCCTTTTCCCCCTACTTTTCAGAAATTAAGTGCCTGCTTTGATTTTTTTTTTTAATTTTATTTTGTAAAAAGAAACAAGGAAAAGAGCTGCTGATAAACAGTTATGTAGAGATGTAGTGTCGTGAGTAATTGCACAACACTCTCATTGACATGTTTGAAATATGTTTGTATGGCCCAATATAAACTGAAGGCATTTCTGCAGAAGCAGACCCATAGTAAAACTCAGTCACACAATTAGAAATTTGGGCATTTGGCTATTGAATACTGGTCTGTGCAACTAGGCACTGATCTCTGAACTCACTAGCATTTAGCTGTGGCAGTTCAAGGGATCTGGGGAGAAGAGCTGTCTTTGCTCCTCAGGAGTTGATGCCAATGTTTTATCCAAATCTGAAGTCAGTTTGAGTTCAAATATGGTCCTGTTAACTGTGGTGGCTGAGAAACACAGGCTGTGCTCTGCTGAGTAACAGGGCACGGCTGTTGCTGAGTGTTGCAGAATACATAGCTGTGCACTTGGGAGGATTGATAACATTTCAATTAGAACTGGGAGGATTGATAGCATTTCAATTAGAGCTGGGGTTTATATTCTCTCTCTTTTTTAAATCTTTTTTCCATCACTCCTTCCTCTTTGTTTTTTCCTTCTAGATCTCTTTCATTTTTCTGTCTTGTACCACATTAACAACTTTGAGTTGTTTGCTGTAGTGTCTAGCAATGTATTTCTCCTCATATGTTCTTCAGAACATACTTGCTGTGGTACGAGCTGAGGTACTTATTTCTAGCCCATGTTTTGAAATAGATAAAGTATGTCCTACCTGCCAAATCTACTTTTAAAGTCATCAGCATATTTGGCAGACACTTGGATTGTGTAAGACACCCAAGGAGTTTTTCCAGTGCTTTCTCATGTTCTGAGAGACTTTTGAACCTTCTTTTGCAATAATTAACTAACCTTGCATTATGAACTGCTTTGCTTTCTCAAAAATGCTCTGTGCTAAAGTCTGAAATCTTAATATTAATCCCTCTTGAGATTATCCAATTTACCTATATTTTACATTTTAATTCCCTTCATGGAAAAGAATTGGGTTGTGTCCTCTTTTCTTCTTTGCAGATGTCACAAAATGAGCCTTTTCAGATCCCTTGTCTCTGTAGAAGAGATGAAGTTGCTTAGTATCACTGCCTAGGCTTTAAACCAGATTCTCTCATGTTTTTTTCAGGAATCCACACATTGTGTTGAATATCGATCTTGCACCTACAATTCTTGATATTGCTGGTTTGGATATTCCATCTGATATGGATGGCAAATCCATCCTAAAGCTTCTGGATTCTGAAAGACCAGTGAATAGGTAAAAAATGGAAATGTGCATGGAAGCATGCATGTGTCTTTACAGGGGACTGAACAAACATTCAGCAACATGCAGCAAATGTAAAGGAAAACATAACGAAATTACTGTCTCTGTAAATACTTCACTCACTGGAAAATCTTAAGACTTGTTTGGCAGTGAGAGACTGATAAGTTACTTCCATTTTGTCAGGTTCATATACTGGCTATATGATATATATGGCATCTGGATATGCAGACTGTAGCAGTGAGAGAAATACACAGGAACATCTTTAACTGTATAAGTTATAGAATTTAAATGTCTTTGTGGCATTATTTGTAGCAGAGCATTTTATATAGATTGTAGAATAATTGAGTTGAAAGGGTTGGTTGTGTATCAGACTATAACACAAAGACAGACTAGCACTCAGAATTGCACAGCTACTCTTTGAGACTTTCCATCAATACTTTCATTGGAAGAAGGAAGAGAATTAGACTGGATGATTGCAAGAGAAAATCAGAAAAAGGGAAGAAGGAGATTTGCTTTACAAGTAGTTGGGTGGAGGGAGAGGGGGAAAGGAGCAGCTGGTTTAGAATAGGATACTTTGGGGATAGTATGCAGGTTAAGAACCCAAATGGGAGTCAGGAAATCCTGATTTAATTTGTGATCTTTTTGTGATCAAGGACAATTCAGTTAATCCTCTGTGCCTTAAACATGACTGTGTGGAAATAGTTGTACTATGTGAATCTGTTGAGGATTTTGTCTCTGTATTTGTTCATGATTTGCACTGGAGAGGCATATATGCCTGCTTCCTAAAGCTGTAAGTCCCCTTGTGCACCTGTTTCTCATCTAAATAGGGGGTGGGAGAGAAAACTGGGGCGTGACTTGATTAATGGGTTTGTGGTAATTGCTTCTTCCTCTTCTTGTTTCCTCTCAGGTTCCATTTAAAGAAAAAGATGAAGGTGTGGAGAGACTCGTTCCTAGTGGAAAGAGGGTAAGGAAAGTGTTAATCACAAAGCCCAGTCTTTTTAAATAGAAGGATCCTGAATAGCTAAAGCCTAAGCAGCACTCTACCACAGACCTAAAGCCATTTAGCTGTGCCAGCAGGGACACGGCTGCAGTATGCCTAATGGCAGTGATTGTGTGATGGGAGGGGACTTATGGCCTTTGCCTGCAGAAATGTGTAGTTGGGGTGGGGGAAGGGGATTTTACTTGGGCTGAGAGATGGAAAGGTGTATACCCTTTTTCTTTCAGCTGCTGCCCCCTGACCCTCCTGCTTGCATTATGGGAGTCTGAACAACCTTTGTTCTCTGCATGTTCATCTGCTGGCCATTCCCTCTATGCCCCTGCCTTAATACGTAACAGGAGGCGTGAAGGGTTTGGACAAGCAGCCCTGCAGAGTGAGGAGGGTACGGTCTCTTTATATTGACTGTTGTTACTGCCTGCCAATCAGACATGAAACAAACTGTCCTGCTTTTGCATGTTTTTGTACACTCCCTCAGAGCATGCTATGAATAATGTATGTGCTATCAGAGATGATAATAAGTGCTGGTTCCTATTGGACTATTAGGTTTTGGCCACCAGTGATGTTATGGACTTGGCAAGACAGTCTGCTCCTCTGAGCCTTTTCAGCAGGCTCTGGATATCTTAGAATTAATATTAATGCAAAAATACT
>VWYK01064688.1:45482-70365 GCA_013399775.1 Semnornis frantzii | reverse complement strand
CTTCGTCGCCAGCCACCCGGTGTTCTTCGCCTCGGCGCCCGTGCTCATCTCCATCCTGCTGGGCGCCAGCTTCAGCCGCTACCAGGTGGAGGAGAGCGTGGAGCATCTCCTGGCCCCTACGCACAGCCTGGCCAAGATCGAGAGGAACCTGGTGGACAGCCTTTTCCCGGTGAACCGCTCCAAGCACCGGCTCTACTCTGACCTGCAGACGCCCGGGAGGTACGGCAGGGTGATCATCACCTCCTTCCGCAAGGCCAACATGCTGGACCAGCACCACACCGATCTCATTCTCAAGGTAACCGCGGCGGGGCTCCGGGCGCTGCCACCCCTCCCGGCCCGGCGCCCCGCATCCCGCCCCGCTTCCAGCCAGTCCTGATCCCAGTGCCCGCACCTGCCCACCCGCACAGACCCACCCGTGCGTGCCGGCCGCTGCCTGCCGGCCACAGGCGCTGCCACCGCAGCCACCCGGTCACCTCGCTGCAACAGTTGGGATGCTGCTCGCCGCGGGAGCCGGCACGGCACTCCGTTGTCAGTGCCGCGGGCTCCACTGTCTCATTTTAAAAATCTTTTCGTTCTATTCCTGCTTTGGTTTTATTTGCATTGGGTGAGCGAGAAGGGCAGGGTGCTTGCTTCGATAATTTTTAGCGCCTCTGAGCTCTCCTTGCAGCCGTGCTCCTGAGTTTAGGCGACTCGGGCTTTGATAAACTGAAACTTCAAAAACAGTTAGGTACCGAGCTTCCGAGAATGCTTTTAGGGGCTGCTGCCGTGTGCGGACTGCACTTCTGCTCGGAGCAGGGTAGCGCCAAACCTCCTTCTCACTGCTCAGGAAGGCAAATGACATAACTCAGCTGATTAGTGAGTAGTATTTTTTTTTTCCCCCTCCACTCCCTACCCACCATCACAAAAAAATGCTGTTTTCATCGGCGAAGGGAAAGGCAGCACAGCGGTAGGTTGCAGGCATGGTGCAGCCTCTGCTGCCGGTTCAAGTTAGAGCGGGCTGCGTCTTTCCCTGTCACTTGAGCGGCACGGAGCGTGCGAGTCACAATCTAATAGGGCATCTCACCCTACTCTATGGCATAACATGTCGGAAAGCTGCATTCGTTGAAGCTGGTAACTCTGTAGCTTACACCTGAGTAGTTCTGAGCAGCCAAGGAAGGAAAAAAACAGGCAGGACAAATGGAAAAACTGTGCGTAAAGAGGGGCGAGTTCACCCGAGAGAAAGGAAAGGAACGTTTTACAGATAACCAGAGGTGTGGCAAGCTCGGTCCTGCAGGTTTTCACTGTTGCCCTATGGAAACCCTGGGGATTCGGCATTGCTCGCCTTTTTATTTTCCTTCTCCTTCAATGTCAGACTGACAGCCCATACAAAAGCCAGTGTTAATTCTTTTTAATAGCCTCAGGGAGTGTCTCCTCTGAAACGGGAAGACAGATGCAAATACCTATTGTATCTGGAGAGCCCTCAGTCTTTACTAAACAAGGGAATAACTGCTACAGTGGCTTTATTTCTGTTTCCTTTCCACTGTAGCCACGTACAGAAGCATAGTACAAGCCACTCAGTATTTTGTTTCTCCTTTCTATTTTTTCTGCTGTTGACATATTACCCAAAGGTAATCACCAAACAGATTTAATGAGCATCGGCTTACCAAGTACAGTAACAGGAATGTTACTGGCAAATGAGAACACTCCAGAGAGGCGATTTTCATTCCCTCCTTTTCTTCTACCACGAATTGCATTCATATCCAATATGTGCACATTTACTCAGTCATAGGATAATCATGATAATGGATTTTTTTTTTTTCCCCTCTATGCTGCTTTCTCTAGAGCTCTGTAGTTTTATCAATAGGATGGTGACACACAAATAAATGGCGTTCGGAACCTCTCCGCAAGCAAACTTCTGGGTGAGATTTATCACAGCAGCAGAAGAGCTAGAACTTGAAAAGTTCTGTCACTATTTAACGCTGCCTCATTTTTAATAGGCAGCATTTGCTAATAAACCGAGTATTTTCCACTTGCTGAGATAATGAACACCGTTGCCATTTGACTGTTTACTTTTGGTGTTCATCTGGCATTGTCAGGCATATTTGATTCGTTATTTCCAGCTCTTTATTTATCTAATTAATTCCAGTATGTCTTCTGCAGAATAGATTATGTCTTTTGTCCTCATTATTTTTCTGTTCGTGAGGAGATCCAGGCTCTAACAGCTGCCTGTCCAACCCTGGGGATGTCCCCCATGGGTCAAAGCACAGCAAAACAGGAGGGAGAGATCCTAGCTCCTAATATTGTTATACCCATGGTGATGCAGGACTACATCATTTTGTGTCAGCAGGGTTCACCAAGGGAAGGAGAAAGGGAAAGGTGGCCATCAAGTTTTCCTGTATATATGCAGTTTCACGAAGGGGAGAGGAGTAAGGGCAGCCCCAGTCCAGAGCCAACCAACTCAAGGTGCTATACTTTTAAATAAGTGCAATTGGTGAAACCATGGACTGTGCCTGAAAATGCTGCTGTGTAGGCACAGTCAGGGCAGGGAAGCTACAGGGCAGCACTTGATTAATTTCTTGGAGAAGAAAGATGACCTCCCTGAGAGAGGCGTCATGTTGGCCACCGACTCCTCTTGCATGGTTGTTGCTACATCTCCAGCCACTAGCAGGAGGATGGTTGCCCCAGGTAGGCACTGGCTGCTCTTGAGATGCCTCTTCTTGGTCTCCTTAATTGCTGCGTCCCACCTCATCAGCCAAGGAGGGAAGGGGATGAGCATTGAAGAGCTACAGCTACCCTAGGCATGCTGCAAGTGAAGATTTCCTCTGGTTTCAGCAGAGGAGAAAGTCAGCTTCCATTACTGTCCCCTTTTAAAGGGATACAGAGTTTGGGGATCTGAGCAGTTGAAATTGAATCATAGCTGATACTGTCAAACATTAACATCCTAATCAATTGATTACTTAACGAAATAACTTCTTTAGTGACCTCTCTAAAAATACTCTGGCTGGCTTAACGCAATTGCTTGCGGGCAGATGGCTGGCCTGCGGAACTTGCTGTTGCCATTGCTGTACAACACCCTGTTGGCTGGCTGGGAAGGCGTTTAGGAAAGAGCTTAGCCTCATGACTGCCTGGGGCCTGGTGCTCAAGCAGTCCTTCCAGAGCAGGAGCTGCTGTAGGACTCCCCGCTGACAGCACACATCTGCCAGCCCAATGCTGGCTGCTCACATGACAGTGGCAGGTCTTGCTGTATGTACAAGCTGCTGCACACACAAGGTCTCTCCTGCTCATTAGCAGGGAGGCATGTGGCAGCCTTATGTAATGGTTTTGACTTGGAGATGATGCAGAGAACCCTTTTGTTAATTTGATTTCACTGTTGTGATCTCCATCCATAGTTCTCATAACTCCACACACACATTTAAACCATTCTAGGCCTGCCATCCCAATACTGAATTTCCAGCCAGCATGGGCATTTGTGGAAGGAAGAAACCTAAACATGTCTGGAATCCGTGGCCTTCAATAAGTGATCCAGCAAAAAGCCTTCCTAGGTCTCAGTGCAAGAGATGCATCAAGACTGAGATGCAGTGGGAGGGCAACAATGACATTTTACTTGCTGCTTTACCAGCTCTATAGAATCATAGAATGGCCTGGGTTGGAAGGGACCTTTGAAGGTCATCTAGTCAAGCCTCTCTGCAGTCAGCAGAGGCATCCTCCGCTAGATCATGCTGCCCAGAGCCCTGTCAAACCTCACCTTGAATATCTCCAGGGATGGGGCACCAGCCATCTCAGCACAGGGCCCTGGCATCCTTGGCAGGCCCTTTCTTCCTCAAAATGTCACGATTTGAAGGGAAAGAGAGAAGTATGAAGGAAAACCTAGCAGAAGAAAGCGTGTTTTTGTCTTCGTATTGCAAAGAAGTGCTCAGAGAAGCCAAAATAATTGGGATATTTGGTGTGGACCATGGTGCAGCTGACTATGTAAAAAGCCTGTAGAAACTGTCTAAGCCTAGAATCCCATGGGGAAATAGTGTTAAAGCAGACCCCTTACCATTTCATGGTGGTTTTTATTTTCACTTGCAGCTAGAAACTTGGTAGATTGAAAGGATACAGACTCACTGGAGATACAAACCTAGCCAGATTTTTGAACTCCAGCAAACAGATTCTGATTTAGTCAGAATCTGAGCTGCCCATCCTTTTGACCCTGTTCGTTCCTCTATGCTTACACAGAGTTACCTGCATTATATTACAAAAGACATTTTTTTCTTTCCTTTTAAATTAAATGTTGCCTTTTTTTTTTTTCTCTTTCTGCAGAAGACTGGCCTCTCTTCCACTTAGATTATTGTGTTTATAACAATAACACAGTGCTAACATTCTTCTGGCACCAAAAAAAAAAAAAACCCAAACCCCAACTCCACTTAAGATGACAAGACACAAAGATGAAAAGGGATTGAAATATAACATGCCTTACTGAAGGGGATTGGATTTGCAGTTTGCCTCTGTAAAAAGCTGTAGATGAGGGTTTTTTCTGGTTTAAGAAACCTCTCCTAACTTCAGCTCTCCACACAGTGCTTAGCCACCACTCCTCTCATGTCAACTAGCCAGCAGCAGATCTAGAGAACTGATGAAATACCTTTTTGAGCAAATAGTCAGATGAGGTTTTTCTGTTTCACAATGCATTTGTTTAAGACTTGCCTAACTTCTGATTACTGCAGAACAAAAGAGTTGAGCATCTAGATTTGGTAGACCTTGTAGCTGCTGGAGTTCTCTCTGCTCCTTGGTTATGTCCCTGTTAGTACATCTGCCTGCATGCTGTTGGCTACGCTCTTCCTGAATTTCCACACTTGATTTCTCCGTGTGAGAAACCTCCTGGAGGAAATAACCCTATTTATGTTGTTTTCTCTGTGGTACTTTCAGTTGCTTTACTGCACAACGTGGCGTGCTTAAGCCATTGTTTTCAGTTGGTGGAAGTGAGTTCTGGTTGTTCAGCGGAGCCAAAAGCTGGGTCTGTTGTGATCCTGGCTAATGCAAGGTACCCTTTAAAACTTCAGCTACTTCTGAATGCCTGGACACAGGCAGTCAGCTGTGGGTCTCATAGGTCTCCACATTCTTTAGGTAGCACCAGCACTAAAAACACTTTGAGGGAAAGACTCGACAGAACAAATAGTGAATTCTGCTACCAAAACTAGTAAAAAATAAAAAAGGATGAAGAGTTGTCTTTAGAGCAAGGCTGCAAGATGTGGGGAAGAGTCCTAATACAAGAGAAAACAAGGGTGTGAAAGCAGCAGAAACACAAGCCTGTTGTCATAGCAGCACAATGCTGCAGGGCTAAAATGTATCTTATGCGAAAACAGATGAGAATTAAGATACGCAGGTAAGATCTGGGCATGGCTGGGGAAGAGCACACTGGAAGGACAGCCTGGGAGCGCGCGCAGAAACCCCCCTGAGCTCCCACTGCAGCGGCTCCCTGGCGTGGGTCCTGCGGCCAAGAGGGTTTGAGCTCTCCTGCAGGCACCGGCTAGTGGTTGGAACAGAGGTCCTGAACTTGCCTGTGCCTGGGAGGAAGACTGCATCCTGCTGTTCCTCACCACCTCCCTGACCATTTTCCAGCAGTCCCAGCTATGACAGGGCCCCTCCACTCTCCCTCCTGCCTCATGCCGTGGTGCAATGCTCCTCTACAACCCTGTGCCCTGAGCTGCTGCCAGCCATGCAGCCCAGGCTAGGAGTGCCCAGCACAGCGTGCTGAATCACCTTTCCTGCCTTGGAAGGTCAGCCCTCTCATCTAACAAACACAGCTCAAGGAAGACAGATGTTCTCAATACCTGTCTGGATGTGTGTGACAAGGGACATCACCTCTCTGGGAAGGAGGGCAGGGCAGGCACTGGAAGCCAGGGACCTCTGTGTGCCATGACCACCCAGACCAGGCCATTGGCACCCCAAGCAGTGCCACAAGGTTTCAAGAGAGCTGCCAGGACTCCCCAGCAACCACATCTGGCATTCCAAAAGCTGTGCCTGGACCCTGCCCATAAAGTTGGAGTTTACAGCAGGAGAACCCCCACTCTCCTGTGGAAGGGAGAAAGAGTCCTTCAGTTACAGTGATGGCTGTGAAGTCACAGCTATTAAGGCTCCCTGCAGTGAGGAAGGGACTGTTCATCACACTTCTGCTGGAGAATCACAGCAGCACAGAATGTTAGGAAGGGACCTCGAAAGCTCATCCAGTTCAACCCCTCTGCCAGGGCAGAAGCACCTAGAGCAGATCAGACAGGAATGCGTCTGGGTGGGTCTAAAATATACCCAGAGAAGGAGATGCCACAAACTCCCTGAGCAGCCTGTTCCAGGGCTCTGTCACCCTCACAGGAAAAAAAAAAAAAATTATCCTCATGTTTCCATGGAACTTCCTGTGCCTCACCTTCCACCCATTGCTCCTTGTCCTGGCATTGGGCATCACCCAGCAGAGCCTGATTCTGTCCTCTTGGCACTCCCCCTGCACATCTTTATCAATATGAATGGGCTGAGTGATAGGTTGGACTGGATGATCTCGGAGGTCTCTTCCAACCTGGTTGATTGTATGATTCTATGAGAAGCCCTTGGCAAGGGCCTGCACTGTATATCCAGCCCCCTGAGAAGCAGTGTAAGGAGGGAGGGATGCTTATGGAGAGGTCTGGCATGCTTGTAGGCTACTGGTGGTGGAGCTTATGCAAAATCAGCTACAGGAGCCAAGTTTTCATCCTTTTTTTTTTTTTTAACCATTATGAAAAAAATCTTATCTCCAAGCCCTACAGAGAGGTTTCTCCTGCCTAGGTACCCCATCCTCTGGCAGCAGTCAGCCTAAAAACCAGATTTGGCTTCTTTCAGTGGGATAAATTCAGGCAGAATTATGAGGACAGTTGTCAGAATTAAGAAGGTGTTGATTAGAAAAGCTTCTGCACTTCAGATTGGGGGGGGGAACCCCAAAATTAGCAATTTTCTGTAGCTACCAAGAAGGCAGATGGAAATATAAATGCAGGCACATCTGCCACTTCAGGCACTAATAGTTGTTCCTCGATTGATGACTTGTAGCTTGAACAATTTTTAGATTTTATTTACATGAAAATTGTTTGGAGAAAATATAATTCAGCACGTTTTGGACAGTTAAAAAAAAAAGAAGAGTTGCAAAAATACACAGCTTGCATAATTAGTATCTTAGAATCTCTTCAGGAAACCTGACTGTAGGACTGCTAGGAAAAGAGCTCTGCTACTCATAGTGATTCTTCCTGCATGCTCTCTGTCTGCAGCTCCTCATGTTCATCCTGAGCCATGAGGATCTGTCGGCTTCCTCCACTAGCTCTGTGCACACAGAATCTATCTGGTTGGAAGAGGCCTCAAAGATCATCCAGGCCAGTCCTCGACCCAGCACTCTCCATGCCTTGGTCGGGCTGGCTCAGTCAGGAGGCTGCTGCCCACCAGCTCCTTTTGAATCTCAGCTCTCAGGCTGACAGCAGGGCACAGCTCTGTTTGGGGAGGTCCTTGGCCTTCCCTCTCTGCACCTTCTGTTGGAAATACACTCTTTAAGACTTTGATTTTACCCCTGTCTCCAGAGCACAGTGTTTTCTTTCATGAATTAAGCTGTGCAGGTCTTTTGTCTTTCATAACGTTTTTACATTTTGACCGAGGACATCTCTAGAAGCGAATTAAAAAAGCACTTTGCAAAGACATGAATTGCCAGAGATTACTGAGATCATATAAAAAGGGGAGAATTTATAGCTAGTCATTAAAGGCTCTTCCTCCATTTTTTTTGGCACAAGTTACCTGTAAAAACTACCAAAAGAAAGTAAAAACTACCCCAAAAAAAGAGTAAAAACTATCAAAAAAGAGTAAAAGATACAAAGATACAAAAAAAAAAAAAAAAAAGAGTAAAAGCTACCAAAGAAAGAGTAAAAGCCACTCATCCAAAAAAGAGTAAACCCTACCAAAAAGAGCAAGCCAGCTGCACATGAAAATAAAACCTGTATTTAAGATCATTGTCTTCAACTAGCTTTCTAGTTTTGTGGTCTTAAACCCAAAAAAGTGATGACATTTTAAGTAGTAGATAATGAGTTGGTTCTTCACTTGAATTTTCAGCCTTCTTAGGCTTTTGTCCATAACCATGAGATTAGATTATTTTTTTTTTAAATGAAAAATGAAGGGGTTGTTATTTTTTTTCTAAATCACAACGTTTCAGGCTCCACAGAAGCACTCCAGTCTGAAGGAGAAGCCATACTTGGTGAAAATGCCAGTAAAAAAAAAACGATAAAGATTTGGCAGCACTGAGTGGAGTGAAGCTCAGTTTTAATGTGAACCATCAGCTGTGGACTGAAATAATAAATGGAGTCAAATAATAGCAACGGCAACAAAAGAAAGTGATATCTGACCTCTAATATCTCTCTGTGTGCCAGATCATTTGCAGGACAGAGAGGAGGGCATCTGTGTATCTAGCTGGTTTTGTCTAGTTGGCCCTTCACTGACTGTATGTCAAGTAACGAAGCACATTCACGTCCTTAACAATAAGTAATGTCCCTTTCAAAACACAGCACAGCAGCAAAAGCAAACACATTTTTGCAGTGGATGTGATGAGCAGGTCGCTGTACATATCCTCGTTATTAAGAAATGGTGTTTGTGACTCTGATCCAGCTCCCATGAGCTAGGAATAGGAACTTGGCAATGTCAAAGTGGCTTGTTGCATGCTGCTGTCACTCTTTTCAGCCTGGGAGAAAAGCTGTGACGTGAGATCCATGTGGGACATCAGTGGCCATCACTGGCTCCTCTTTGCCCATAGCTTTTACTGGGACAGCTCCTTATTCAATGTGCACTTAAAGAATTTCTGGGATTGGACCATTCAGCAAATGAATCAGAGTTCTGAACCCCTCTCTGCCAGGATAGGGAATGTTTGCTTCACAAGGAGGCCATAGGTTTTTTTTGTTGCCTGATTAAATTGACAAAATGCTGGTGACACCTGCTTGGGTTTGAATTAAAGGAAGGGCTTCTGAATAGGGCAAAGGGGATAGAGGTTTTCCTCACCCCTTCCTGTAGTTCCCTGGATCTTTTGCATGGACTTAATGAAATAAAACTTTCTTTTCTGTCTTGAATATACATCTGTAAGTACAACCCTTCTGCCTCCAGGTTCAGCTTTGCTGCCACTGCTGAAAGTGCCAAGCTCTGCACGGGGAAGAGCTGTCTTGCACAGCCTAGTGTAGGGCTTGGCTAAACCCAGGCAGCCAAACAGACCCTCCTGGGAGGGCCCTGGTACTCAGTGCCTCTCTTCCTGTGCTGATGGCAGAGGTAGGAGGACTGGCAGCCAAACAAACAGCTTGAAGAAATCTTTGCAGCCACAGCTTTTTGAGGCCCTGGAGCAAATGGCTTAGCCCAGGATAAGTGGAAGGATTTTAGCTTTTGTTTCCTGGCATCCCACCCTGGGCCCATGGGCAAAAGCAACCAGCAGGGCGATACGATTTCACCACTTCTCATCTGTCAGCTGTGCCACAGGCTGAAACGTTGCTTGGTGTGGAGGCATGAGAGCAGTACATCCCTCACCTGCAGGTATTTACAGAAAGGGATTTGTGTCCCAGTTGAAGCCATCTTCCCTCTCTGTCTAAAATAAATAATTGAGTGAGCGTGGGACTTAGAGTAAACAAAAGCCAAGACCAAGATTTTACCAAATGCAAATGGCTGAGAGCTGAAGGAATAGACAAGGCTGCTCTAGAAATCTCTGGCATGTTATGGGACACACATAAACAGCATTTTCAGAGAGAGGAGAAGGGAATTGGAAGTGATGGTCACTGTTGAAAACAGCAATGAAAGGGAGAGGTAGAAGTTATTATTTCATGCCTGAGTGCTTTCAGGGACAGTGTGCCACCGTGGCAAGGCAGCTTAGGCAATGTTGTGTAGCTCTCATGCTGCAGTGCTCTGGCATCTTAGCAGTAAACTGCTTTCTGGTTCCTTCCACTATTAGCTAGCTGAAAAAAGCAGTGAGTGATGAGCAAGCAGTGCATGTCTCCCTTCAAGAAAAAAACATTCATTCAGCTTTATTATTTCTTTAAATCTCCCTTTCTCCTAATAGGATTGGTAAGGATAAAAAAAACGGCTGGATAAATGAGCATCTGGGGGTCAGTTGTTTGTCCCAGTAGTAGGTGCCAAGTTTATTCAGGATATGGTTAGTTGCTATTAAAATCTGCTGCACTGAGGAAGGCAGCATGCATTATGCATTAGCATATTGCTGCTGTTGTCCCCATCCACAACAGCCTTTATCATCTCCTGTTTCCTGGGGGACCTCCTGGTGTACCACAGGCAAGCCAAATTGCAGACTGTAATCCCTTGAACTGGTAGGATATGTCCTTGTAGCCCCTCGGACCTTCTCTTTTCTCTGGGAGCCGGTCAGCTGGGGCTTTGAGCGTGGGCTCTGGATGCAAGTGGAAAAATCTGGGTGGCCACAGTTGAATCCCCAGCATGGCAGCAGAGAGGAGAGTGTCACGGGACTGCAGCTGTCAGCAGGAAAGAAGCAGCAGCCCAAGGGTGCACAGGCAGCCACAGGCAAGCAAAGGGAGAGGGACAGCCTGCAGCCATGCTGCAGTGCACCCCTGCCCTGCAGGAAAGCGACAGAGGGGCTTTTATAGGATATGGTCTGAAAAAGTGGCATGCAAGTAAAGTGATATGTTTGTCTTGAAGATGAAAGCCTGAGCCAGGCTTCCTGGAGCTGAGTCCTGGGCACTGAGGTAGTCTGCTGGGAGTGAGGAAATGGCAGGTTTTCCACTTTGGCTGGTTGCTTACAGTTGGAGATCAAATACTGTGGCCATTGGCAAAGCTCAGAGTATGTCTCCTAGCTGCTCTAAACTGCACAAGATTGCAGCCAACTCTGGGGGCTGCTTAGCTGCCAGGATGTGCCAGGATGCAGAGCTGGCTGCCTGCTCTCCTCTCCTCCCCAAAGCCTCATGACTGGGACATGCAATGGTCAGGCCACCCCACACACAGTGCCTGCTCCAGCCCAGCGCAGCCTCTCAAGAAGCATCAGGCCACCACTGCAAAACGGGCTCCTGAGTCTGAAATGATCATTTCCAAGAAGATATGAGTATTTTAGGTATGACATTTAACTGCTAGCCTTTCACTGAAGCTGCTGTAACAGCTGTGACAGATGAGGTTATTTTATAACCTAAATATTAAAAGAAAGTGCTTCGGTTGTAGAAGGAAGCAATTGTAGCACTGAGGCAAGGTAGGTAAATAGCAACACACGTTGCTTGGTAAAAGTTGCATGATGGTTTAGTTCCTCCTGCATTGTCCTCTCTGAAGGAGTTATGTTGTGAATCTAATACAGTGAGGAAAGATTCCTTCTGTTCCTTTGAGTTCTATTCAGCTGTACTTCTTTATATGATACAGGATTTTACAACCACTGTCAGTGAGAACCATACAGTAGCTGCCATTGTAAACAATTTAAATCAGGTATCTGTCTTTAATTCAGCAAATCAGGGCATAGCAACCTACAGCTGGTTTCATACTCCAGAAGACCTCCAAAGATATTGACATGCTGGGATGTATCTAGAGAAGGGCCACAAAGATGCTCAGAGGGCTGGAGTTCCTCTGCTATCAGGAGAGGCTGAGAGAGTTGGGGTTGTTCAGTCTGGATAAGAGAAGGTGACCTTATTGAGGCCTTCCAGTACCTGGAGGGGGCCTACAAGAAAGCTGGGGAGGGACTTTTTAGGGTGGCAGGTAGTGATAGGACTGGAGGGAATGGATCCAAGCTAGAGGAGGGGAGATTTAGATTAGACATTAGGAAGAAGTTCTTCAACATGAGGGTGGTGACACTGGCACAGGTTGCCCAGGGAGGTGGTGGAAGCCTCATTCCTGGAAGTTCTTAAGGCCAGGCTGGATGTGGCCCTGGGCAACCCGATCTAGTGTGAGGTGTCCCTGCCCATTGCCCATGGCACATGGCACGGGGGTTGGAACTAAATAATCCTTGAGGTCACTTCCAATCCTGACAATTCTGTGGTTCTGTGAACAACTGGAAAGAGAGGGAGGATTTGCCTGTTCAGTTGCCTGGGTTGATTTTTTTGGCATGTTCCTGCAAATCTTTCAATTTGTTTCATTTCAGAAGAAAGTTGTGCAAAAGTCCCTATCTTCCACAGACTGAGATTTGTTCTCCCTCCATGGTGGAGAATTTTACCTCTCACCATGGCCAGTTACTCCATTCTTACAATACTGTCAGAAGATCTGGTAGTTCATTTCTCAAACCTATCATTATAATGTCAATATTGAACTGTTCATTGAAAATGAATCACGGAATGGTCTGGGTTGGCAGGGACCTCCAAAGGTCATCTAGTCCAGTGCCCTCTTCAGTAAGCAGGAACATCCTCAGGTAGATCAGGTTGCCCAGAGCCCTGTCAAGCCTTACTTTGAATATCTCCACTACCCCACAGCTACTTAAATGTGGAAAAATATATTCTGAAGCTGCCAGGGAGAAAGAAAGAAAAGAAAAAAAAAAAAGCTGAGAATTCAGAAATTTTGTAAATCTTTTCCTAGATGATGTCATACTGAGGAACAGAATCACAGAATCACAGAATGTCAGGGTCTGGAAGGGACCTCCAAAGCTCATCCAGTCTAACCTTGCTGCCAGAGCAGGAGCACCTAGAGCAGGTCACACAGGAATGCGTCTGGGTGGGTTTTGAATATCTCCATAGAGGGAGACTCCACAGGGAGACTCCCCCTGGGTAGCCTGTTCCAGGGCCATGACACCCTCAAAGGGAAAAAATTTCTCCCATTCCTCCAATGAAACTTCCACCCATTGCCCCTTGTCCTGGCATCAGGCATCACCAAGAGAGAGGTGACATAACTAAATGATACCCATCACAGATGATGCACTTGGATTCGTGGAGGATTTTTTGTAAATAGGTCTAAAATGCCACAAAGCACATACTCAGCAGTGTGCAGGAGCCCCTGGCTTTTGCTCTCTTGGCTACCCTAGAAAAGAGGAGAGGGAGCATTTTCCTACAGTTCATGGGTATCTGCCACGAAGGACATCACAGCCACAGGGAGAATGTGCTCAGGCTTCTGGAGGTAGGTAACATAGCCTTGGCTGGAATAGACCTCTGAGATTATCATGTCCAGCCTATGACCTAACACCACCACATCAACCAGACCATGGCATTAAGTGCCACATCCAATCTGTTCTTAAACATCTCCAGGGATAGCAGTTCCACCACCTCCCTGGGCAGTCCGCTCCAGTGTCTAATTACCCTTTCCATGAGGAAGTACTTCCTAACATCCAACCTAAACCTCCCCTGGCACAGCTTCAGGCCATGACCTCTTGTCATGGCACAAGTTGCCTGGCAGCAGAGCCTGATCTCCACCTTACTACAGCTTCCCTTCAGGTAGTTGTAGAGTGTGATAAGGTCCTCCCTGAGTCTTCTCTTCCTCTTCATTACAGAAGGTCTTGCTACTCTCTGCACAGCAGAGAAGGAATTAAATAGTGATGGTGGTGGGTGAAGCCTGCACATTTTGTGAGAAAAATATGCCCAAAAAACCCCAGTTTGCACTTCGCTAAGGCTGCCAACATGAGCAAACTCAGTATTTTCCTTCTGAAAAATATTGCAACCCCAGCCTATGAGGGCTATTCCCTTGCCATCTTTCACATTTCTTGCTGTTTCTACTTCTTCTTCTTGTATGTTGACTAAAACAGACTCGGAAAAGGTTGCCCAGGTTTTCTCTTATTTTCTCAAGAAGAGAGGGTAATTTTTCTGCCTTTCTGATGTTCAGAAATAACTGAATGCACTTTGGGTCAGAGCTCAGGCATGGCAAATTTCAGAAGGATGCAAAACAACTTAAAAAGGAGGCTGCACTAAATGCCGCTAGACCAAACAAGAAGCAGTAATAACCTGCAGGCCCTAAAATGAGAGGCCTCTCCTGATTGACAGGAGCACTCAGACAGAGGAGGAGGAAAGCAGTGTCAGTGTCTGCCGTTGCTTCCTTCTCACAACTTGGTGGAGGGAAGAGTGAGGGAAAACCAGTGCAAAGTAAGTAATGCCAACTATCTTATTCCTGCAGTGCCAACATCTCCACGCTTAGGGCATGCAGCTGTGGCCGGTCACAGAATCATAGAATGGTCTGGGTTGGAAGGTGTCTCCAAAGGTCAGCCACTCCAACTCCCCTCTGCAGTCAGCAGGGGCATCCTCAGCTAGTCAGGTTGCCCAGAGCCCTATCAAACCCTGTCCTTTACTCCAAGCAAGTGCTAGTCACCTGCCCACAGCCAGCTGCCAGGCTGCCAGCACATCCCACATGGGTGACAGCCCTGCTTACATTGCTCTTCTGCCTTCTGTACCTGAAGTCTAATCTGCTAAGAGATTAATCATAGAATGTCAGAGGCTGGAGGGGACCTCGAAAGATGATCTGGTCCAGCCCCCCTGCCAGAGCAGGATTGCCTAAAGCAGATCACACTGGAACATATCCAGATGGTTCTTGAACAGAGAGGGAGACTCCACAGCCTCCCTTAATCTGGCAGTCCTGGGTGTGACCGTGTCCCCAGACGTGGTGGGGTTGTTACACTGCCTTTTATGTTCACCCAGATCACTTGAAAGTGGGGGCTTGGGCTTGAGTCTCTTAAATTAGAGAGGGCAAACAGCAGATGGACGTGGCACAGATGCAACTCCCAGCACACCTGAGTTACCAGCAAAGGACACGGGGGAGTAACGCTGCTGTTTTAGTGCATGCTTCCTTTCCTTTTTGATTGCAACGAGCGCGCTGTTCATGCTGCGGTCCCCCAAAACTTCTGTCGCTGTTGTTACTTAGCTGAGCTAGGAGAGGGACGGTGGTGAGGAGCAGCTGTTGTGGCTGCTGCTGCTGCTGCTGCTGCTGCTGCTGCTGCTGTGCGAGATGAACCGATGAGTAACACCTGTGATTTCTCTTTCCCTTGTAGTTGCACTCTGCTGTGACCAGGATCCAAGTTCAAAGACCTGGTTTCAATTACACGTTTGCCCATATATGTATCCTGAACAATGACAAGACATGCATAGTGGACGACATAGTGCATGTACTGGAGGAATTAAAGACTGCTCGCTCTTCTAACCGAACTAATTTTGCAATCACTTACCCGATTACTCACTTAAAGGATGGCAGGGAAGTGTATAACGGGCATCAGCTCGGTGGGGTCACTGTGCACAGCAAAGACCGGGTGAAGTCTGCAGAAGCCATTCAGCTCACCTACTACTTGCAGGCAATCAACTCCTTGAATGACATGGTGGCAGAGAAGTGGGAATCCATTTTTTGTGACACTGTTGAACTTTTCCAGAAATCCAACAGGAAAGTCAAAATGTATCCTTTCACTTCTTCTTCGCTGAAGGAGGATTTCCAGAAGACGAGCAGGGTGTCACAACGCTACCTGATCACAAGCTTGGTCCTTGTGGTCACCTTGGCCATTCTCTGCTGCTCCATGCAGGATTGTGTCCGCAGCAAACCCTGGCTTGGCCTTCTGGGATTGCTGACTGTGACCCTTGCCACTCTGACTGCAGCTGGGATCATCAATCTCACTGGTGGGAAATATAATTCCACTTTCCTGGGAATCCCCTTCGTCATGTTAGGTAACTATCTCCTCTCTCCTCTCTCTTTTATGTGTTCGTGCCTCCTGATGCGTTTCCCAGCGAGCAGAGAAGCATCACTGCATGGCTCTTGGTGCCTTCTCCCTGCAACACCGCCCCGTGCCAGATCCACACAGCCTCTTTTACTAAACTGTTCGGACTGCACTGGGACATTAAAATCCTGCCTGGGGCTCTGGTGTGGCACAGCATCCTGCCCTAGGATGTAGTGCCAGTGCTAGTGAGGTACAAGGATGTGCAAATGCTGTGCCTTGTGTAGCAGGGGAGCCCAGCTGCTGCATTTCCCTGGGTGTTTGATTCTGTTTTGGTGGCCAGCATCGCAAGGAGTCCTTTGCAGAGGTGCCTGTGCCACAGGGGCAGCATCAGCTGTGCCAGCAAATCAAAGGGGCTGTGTGCTGGGCATTTAGAGATTGCCAGCTCCTTCAGAGTGTGGGGCGGTGCTGGCCTGGCATGGCACGCACCTGTCCATGGTTGGTTCTGTGTGGCATTTCTCCTGAAGCTTCTGTGTTGGCTGAGTGAGCATAGGGAGGGTTTCAGTGTCCTGAGGTGGAGAGCTTTGCCTCCCCCAGTCAGAGGCAGACCAGTGCCAGTGCATCCTGTGGCAGAGGGCTATGGAGGGAAGCAGAATGAGTCACTGCCTGCTTCTGGTGCTGGCAGAGACATCTTCATCTTCACAGTTTTCATACCAAAGTAGTTTTATTTTGTTTTGTTTTCCTTGAGGGTAGGAAAGAGGAGAGAAGGGTGGTCAGCTTGCTTCCGACGCAAAATCCACGACCTCTCCTGTTTGGCACCAGGGCGTTTGTGGGAACACTGCTCATTGTATCCCAACAGGCAGGAGGACAAAACGAGAGCTCTGGAGAGTTCCTTTGTGTTTGGTTCATAACCACTGTGAAAAGCTTTGTACACCATAGGTGTTTAATATGTCCTCGTTCATGCCCATTATTCATTTGTGGAGAATAATAGATGGCATCGATTGGATCCCAGCTTCCCCAGCTGCATATCAGAGAGGGCTCAGTACTGCTGCAGGTTTCAAGTGTAAGGAGAGTGTCTCTGCTGACTTAGTCACATCGTGTAGTGATATGACACGTTTCAGCACTGCTATTTTTAGATCCAGCAGCAGGTTCCTGTGCCATGCCTGTGCTGTAGCTGTGGCACTGTTGCGCTTTAATCAAAGACTTAGCTTCAATGCGTTGCACTAGCAGTTAGCCTACATAATATATTCATTGACAATGAGGATTTAGCTCTCATTTTCAGATGCCATCCATGAAAATTAAGCTGTATCATAATCTAGATGAGATGCAACACAAGAAAGCCAAGAGTCAAAAAAAAGAAGTTTGCTTTCTGACCTGAATCTTTGGTTTGTTTTCTGGTTTGTTTGAGTTTTTTTTTTAATGCTTGTATTATAAAATTCAGTACCTCAAACGAAGTTGTCTGTGTTGCATAGGAGGGGATTTCCAGATGTGTTGCAAGAGTAGCAGAAAAGCAGCCTAAATCCAGCTATAATGAACTGAAAGTACCTGGGGAAAGGCACTCCAAAAAAATTGAAATATTAGCTCTGTTTAGGGATCAAAGCATCTGCTTGCTAGGACAACCTTTCAGATCTGTAATTCACTAATAGTGACTTTGAAATCCTCGAAGACTTAGAGCTGAGAAGTTTCACTTCTATTTTAGTGCTCCTTTAACTGCTGAGCTGTATAGCCAACCCTGCTTTTCTTCCCCCTAGATCGGAGAGCGTCGTNGCAGATATCTGGAAAGGCAGAATGCCTTCTTATTTTTTCCTTGCAGTAAAATAGAAGGATCATGCATTTCAAAATGCATTTCATGCCTGCTTCAGCAAGACTTGGACAGACTGAGAACTGGGCAAAGAGGAACCTCATGAGGTTCAACAGGGATAAGTACAGAGTCCTGCATCTGGGAAGGAAGAATAAACTGCACCAGTACAGGTTAGAAAGTGATCTGTTGGAGAGTTCTACTGCATGGGGCAGCAACGCGTCCTTGTGGCAAAGAAGGCCAATGGGATCCCAGGGTGCATTAAGAGGAGTGTGGACAGCAGATTGAGGGAGGTTCTCATCCCTCTCTACTCTGCCCTACTGAAGACCCACCTGGAATATTGCATCCAGTTCTGGGCTCCCCAGTTTAAAAGGGACAGGGTTCTACTGGAGAGAGTCCAACAGAGGGCTACAAGGATGCTGAAGGGACTGGAGCACTGCCTGATAAAGAAAGGCTGAGAGCCCTGGGGATGCTTAGTCTGGAGAGGAGAAGGCTGAGAGGGGATCTGAGCAATGTCTATAAATAGCTGAATGCTGGGGGTCAGGAAGGAAGGGACAGGGACAGCCTCTGCTCACTTGTGCCCTAGGATAGGGGCAAGGGATGGAGACTGCAGCACAGGAAGTTGCACCTCAACATGAGGAAGAACTTTTTTAGCGTGTGACAGAGCCCTGGCACAGGCTGCCCAGAGAGGTTGTGGAGTCTCCTTCTCTGGAGCCTTTCCAGCCCTGTCTGGATGTGTTCCTGTGTGACCTGCACTGGAACACATCGGTCCTGCTCTGGCAGAGGGTTTGGACCTGAAGATCTCCAGAGGTCCCTTCCAACCCCTAACATCCTGTGATCCTATGTAGTGTTTTGCTTAGAAAAGGTTGGTTTACCTTGAGGTATCTGAAAGCTAGAGACACAAACCAGCCTGTCTTAGAGCCTGCTGAACAATTTCCACTTAATTTCAGTGATGATCAGATTAGATCATAGATTAACTGACCTTTAGAAGGCTAAAAGATTTCTGGATAGCTGTGTAGCCCCATAGCTATTACTCATAATTTCATGGCTAAAAGCAAAAAGTTAGATAGTAGAAATGATTGCACTGGACACGTTTCAGGCAAGGCCCCTTTGCTATTATAAATCATTAATGAAGTTTCCCCAGTTTATATCAACTGAGGATTTTTAACTTTTCATCAGCATCATGGAAATGGAGAAGGCAGAGGAAGATTCTCTGCAGACATCATCTGTCCTCTGCTGCAGGACAGGATTCTGTCTTTCCTAACAGATGCTTCTTGCTCTGCACTTTGTCTCCTCCTTGGGCCCCATCCACCTATGTCTCACTGCCCTGCTGCTACAGCATTTGCATCATGTCTAACCCCTTTTGTAACTTTGCTGTCCTCTTTATTTCCCTACTGCATCTGGAAAACAGGTTTGGTTTTTTTTTGTTTCCTTTGCATATTTGAGACTTGGCCAGTCCTCTTCCCTGTCATCCCACATTTCCTGAAGACAATGCTTACCAAATTTCCAGCAAGCTTCTTGCTTTTGGCTGCTCCACATCTCCTGTGGAATGTGGCGCCTAAATCTGGGTGTAGGATTCAGGCTGAGCCTTTCAGCAGCAAGCAGAGTAGGAGGATGATTTCACACATCTTGCATATGGCACTCCTGTTCATACATCCCCTCCTGAAACTCTGTTTTTCGGGTGTTTTTTTTCTCAGCAGGATGAAATGGTTGGCATTTGGTTGGTGCCACATGGCAATTCACAGATCCTTTGTGTCACTTTCTACCCTGTTTGGCTCCAACCAAGACAGAGAGTTACCCTTGTGCTTGCTGAATTACAGTTTGTTCATCTTACACCATTTCTCCTGTTCATTAAGTTCTTTTTGATGCCATCACTACCCTTCCCAGATGCATGAAGTTAGGCAGTGTTTTGCAATTAAATGCTTTTTTTTTTTTTTCCATCTTTTCCAGAATGACTTTCTAAGTAGTTGAAATGCCCTGTCTAGTCACAAACCCTTTCTAAAAATTCAGGCAATAAGTCTGCAAAATACTGATTTAATTCATCCTGTTTTCTGTCACATCCCTTCAACACCAACCCTTTCCAAGAACAAACAAGCTATAGTGAGGGGTAGCAGCCTCTGTAGGTGATGGATCCTCAGCTTTTGAATCAACAGGAAAATTTTCAGTTACACAATGACCTTGGCTTACCAAGCTCAGGCTGTGTAAGTGTAGGCAAAAAGATATTTTGCCTACCCCATCTGTTAAAATACGGCATACTGGTTTAAACACTTCATGCCTTGGTTTTAATCACCTTTATGGTAGTTTACGCTCATTTATTTCACTCTTTCATTAAGGCAGGTTACTGTAGTCCAGCTCAAAAAGATAAACTCTTTAAGTCAGAATAACTCAGTCATTGATCATGGAATCATAGAATGGTCTGGGTTGGAAGTGACTTCCAAAGGTCATCTATTCAAACCCCCTCTGCAGTCAGCAGGGACATCCTCAAATAGATCAAGTTGCCCAGAGCAAGTTGATTGTACGTGGCCTAAGGCAGTAGCGTGACAATGTTTATGTTGTGGCAGATCTCTTTTTGGCCCTCAAACATTGCTTAATTGAATGACAAAAACTGAAGCCAGGAGAGATGTTGCCAGTTACCAAAAGAGCAGGGGTCTCCTTTGGTCAGCAGAGGTCCAGCTGTGATAGCAAGGCATGAGACTATGCCTGCCAGAGCCTATTTGCCTGTGGCCAAAGCCCCTGCAGAGGGGCTGTGCTGCGAGCAGGCTGTGAGAGGAGGGCAGGCTGGTTGCAGCCCACCTCTTCTCTAGGGATACCTTGTCAAGTCAAACTGGGAACTTTTCAGCTCTGGATTTACACAGGTACTCCTAATGTGAAAGTTAAGCCTGAGAGACCTGTGAAGCTTGGCAGACTGCCACCATTTGTCTGGGCATATTTTGAATTAGCATGTGCCTCTGTGGGTTTTTCAAGCTACCAGTGTGTAAATAAGCAATTTTACTCACGTCTAATTCACGTGGAGTACTTGCTAAACTCAGGCTATTGAATTTTTGATCCTAAGGACCAAGAATTCTATTCTTCCATTTGGGTTGAATTGTAACTAGCTGATTTACAGTATCAGCTGAAAAACAGAATTTAAAACTCTGGCTTCCTCTTGCCTGCTCCATTAAAAAGCTACAGATGTTTGGTCTGGCACAGATGCTAACATACTCATTCTAAGTTTCCTTTACACAGTAGAGGGTGTTTAATAACTGCCAATCTTTGAGAAAAAAATACCACTTCCCAAAAAAAAAACCCAAAAACAAAACAAACAAAAAAAACACCCAAAAAACCTCAAACAAAAAAACCCCAAAAAACAACCCACCAACCTTGCATTACCAAACAAACCAGCAGTACAGTTTTTGGCATGACCTCTTCCTACTTCCTAGAGGTGGAGAGCAGCATTTAGCTTAGGGACTCAAAAGAAAATTGCAGTATTGCTCTTTGCACTGAAGAGAAACCCAGCAACCTGTTTCCCATTCCTCCAGAAACTCCTACAGCTTGTTTGGGGAGAGGTGGAGCTCTTCAGCTGCCAAGTTCGTGAAAAGCATTGGCACTGTGAAATCACAGAGGAATGCCAGGCACTGCCAGATACGGGCAGGGACGTAGGGACAGCTCCGTGGGCTTATATTTAGCCGCTGATGCTGGCAGGGGAAAACCAGTTAGCAGTTACGAGAGCGGCTTGAGCTTGCAGCTTGCTGTAAACACAATCCGTAGCCTGCCTCGTGTGAAGCTCAGCAAAACAGAGATGAATGCAAATACCTCTTCCGAACGCCTCCCTCCGTCCTTCTGTTGCGTGCTCTGTACGCATGTTGCATGCTCTGTAGGCTGGTACGCTGTTTCTGGGAAGAGAGAAGAGGGGGGAATGGTCAGCAGAGCAAGTCCAGGGAACACTGAGCCTTTCACAAGAGCCCCCATTACAAGAGGAATATGGATGTGCTGGAACATGTCCAGAGAAGGGTCACGAGGGTGCTCAGAAGGCTGGAGCACCAATCCTATGAGGAGACACTGAGGGAGTTGGGGCTGTTCAGTCTGAAGAGGAGAAGGCTCCCAAGTCACCTTATTGTGGCCTTTCAGTATCTTAAGGGAGCCTACAAGAAAGCTGGGGAGAGACTTTGTAGGACGTCAGGTAGTGATAGGACTGGGGGGAATGGAATGAAGCTAGAAATGGGTAGATTCAGACTGGATGTTAGGAAGAAGTTCTTCACCATGAGGGTGGTGAGACCCTGGAAGGGGTTGCCCAGGGAGGTGGTGGATGCCCCATGCCTGGAGGCGTTTAAGGCCAGGCTGGATGAGGCCAGAGCCTGATCTAGTGTGAGGTGTCCCTGCCCATGGCAGGGGGGTTGGAACTAGATGGTCCTTGTGGTCCCTTCCAACCCTGACTGATTCTGTGATACTATGACAGCAAAGGAGGTGGTGGAAGTGTCAGGCAGGATGCAGGCAGGGTCCTCCTGAGGTGCAGAACTGGGTGAGGGGAAAGACAGAGGGAGAAGGAGACCTCACAGGGCTGCACGTGTCAGGAGAGGGCAGCGGAGCAAACGAGGTGCAGAACACTTTAGGAAGTACCTGGAGTTATCATTGCTCATAGGAACACCTCACAGATGCAGAGAAGTACTGATCCCTTCTCAGGAACATCAGTTCTGTGGATGTACATAGTCTACAAGGCTTGCCTGAGGGCAAACAAGGCTGTTGAATCACAGAATCACAGAATGTGAGGGGTTGGAAAAGACCTTGAAAGATCATCCAGTCCAACCTCCCTGGAGAGCAGGAGCACCTAGACCAGATCACACAGGAACTCATCCAGGTGGGTTTGGAATGTCTGCAGGGAAAAAAATTCCACAACCCACCCTGTGCAGCCTGTTCCAGGGCTCTGGCACACTCACAGTGAAAAAAGCTTTCCTCGTGTTTCCATGGAACTTCCTATGCCTCATCTTCCAACTATTGCCCCTTGTCCTGACACTGGGCATCACCCAGCAGAGCCTGGCTCCATCCTCTTGGCACTCTCCCTTTACATATTCATAAACATGAATGAGGTCACCCTCAGGCTCCTCTTCTCCAAGTTAAAAAGGCCTCAGCTCCCTCAGTCTCTCCTTGTAAGGAGTGACCTGAAGTGTCTGTACAGGGGCTTCATGGATGCAAAACACTGGAGCAACAAAGGTGTGATCTGAGGTCTCAGACAGGAAAGAAGGTCAGAACATTAGGAACCAGAAGAGAGGTCAGTGTGTTTGGAGAAGGGAGTGAAGGAGGGCAAGTGAGGGGATTGCTGAAGGTTAGGGACCATGAAGGCAAAAGGTAGCTGGACCAAGCCCAGAAGCTAACAACCAGCATGAAAACCTTGTGAGGACAGGGGTGCTTGGGCCAGCACCTGCCAGCACTTGTGTCTCCCTGGCACCATGCCTCAGTGCCAGTAAGGCACCTGGCCCAGCTTTTGCTTCGGTTTTCTGGAAGGAAGGTGCTACTAGGGAATTGCAACATATGCCAGATTTGTACACCCTAAAAGCATTCATTATCCTCTCCAGCAAGCACCAAGTGTTTGCTGTATTCAATAAACCACAAGTGTCAACACTGGTTACATATGGAGAGTCTCAAAGAGAGAGAAGCAGCCCTGGTGCAGGTCTCCCTGGTGCTCTTCAGTGCACATACAAAGGCAACGCACATGCACACACACATACACCAATCTCTGACTTTGTGTAGTACTTTTCCACTCATTTTCTTGTTGTCATTTAATAAAAATGTGAAGCTTGCCAAGTCTCTCTTGTTTTTATTCCCCAAGTTCAGCTTTCTCGCTCTCCCTGTCTGGCTGCCCCTCTGCCACCTCCTCATGCCAGGAACAAGCGCATCCTCTCTCAGCCGACCGCCTCAGCTTGTTGTCCCCCTGCCCCTTTTTCCCATCTCATCCATCTTGTTTGCAATCTCCTGCAGGTCTAACCTGTCTCCCTACCCCTCTTTCCTGATGCTTTTCACCATCTTCTGCTCTCCCTAAGCTTCTTTCCCCTTTTCTCTTGCTTTCCCTGCTCCTGCCAGAGTACCCACTCTGCCACTTTGTTGTCGTTTGGGGTTGTTTTTTTAATTTCTCTCCCATCCTCCCAACTCCTCAGCCACAGCTGGGCCCATTGCTCCTACCCTATATTCTTCAGTAACTTCCTTGGCTCTCAAACAGGTCTCCACCAAGCCCTGTTTCAACTTCCCACCATTCATTCTTGCTTTTTTCATGCTGGTGCCCTGGAAGTACACTTGGGTTTTTTTTTCACTCCATCTTCTCAACTTTCACAGTTCAATCCTGCACAGCTCAATTACAGCCCTACAGCATTTTGTATTTTGTCCCTTTCATTATTCTTCTAATAAATAAATCAAATTAGTCTGGTTTTATCTACCCTGAGCAGAATTCCAGGCTCTTCACTTTCCTCTCCTTTTTCTGTCCTGAGTCTCCTCCTGAGTTCTCTAAAGAGACAGGCATCTTCTGCTGTTCCTCAGGCATCACCTAGCATTCTGTGCAGGGAAGAGCAGAAGTAGGCCCCCAGGCCACCCCTCCTCGCTCAGTGTACCAATGAGTCCTCTCACCAGTGTTTTCCACCCAAAGGCAAGGTGACCATCTCCTCTACCTGCTGGTCTCCCTCACTCCAGTTCCCCTACTGAAGGATGATGCCCCAAGGCTCTTGAGGAATCCAAACAGCGTGAAGCCACTTACGCATGGAGAGAAAAAAGGCTTAAAATGCACTCAGTGGCAGAGTATTTGAGACACTTGTGCCAGCCCTCTTCCTGCAGTGCAAAAGCATGTGGCAGAGCTTGCCACCAGCCACGTGTGATAGCCACACAGCCAACATGTGTCCATGTTAGCTCCTCACCACCACAAACCCCAGTGAAATCCTCACATAGATGCATGCTTCTTGGCTTCACAGGAGGGTTGATAACTCAGGACATGAGATACTTTTTGGAAAGGGGGAACTGTATCTGCAGGAAGTCAGTACAGAGAACAGTTTAACACTGAATAAAGTGGTGTATGCTCCTTGAGTGAGGTTGCCTCTTGACTGGTAATTCTCCAATATGCACTTATTCCATATGAAAAATGTGTTGCAGGTGATGCAGTTTTCCCCTAGATGTACTCATTGTCTTACTCTGCCTTCAGGAATGCTCATGTCACTTGGCTATTCTGTACCATAGTAAGCATTAACCTTGTGCAGATGGTTGCAGGTAGCTTTCATCCACCCTATAGTATTTATTTATATATATATATATATATAATAGAATCATAGAATGGTTTAGGTTGGAAGGGACCTCAAAGATTGTTTAATTCCAATCCCCCGTCATGGGCAGGGACACCTCCCACTAGAACAGGTCACTCAGGCCTCCAACCTGGCCTTGAACAGCTCCTGTTCTGAACTGTAAAGAACTTCCTAACATCCACTTTAAATCTCCTCTCTGCCAGTTTAAACCCATTGCCCCTTGGACCTTGTAAATAGTCCCTCCCCAGCCTTCCCATAGGCCCCCTTCAGATACTGGAAGGCTACTATAAGGTCTCCTGGAAG
>VWYK01064688.1:29143-44956 GCA_013399775.1 Semnornis frantzii | reverse complement strand
TTCAGGAGGATCTGCTCCATGATCTTGCCAGGCACAGAGGTGAGACTGACTGGTCTGTAATTCCCAGGGTCATCCTTTTTTCCCTTCTTGAAGATGGGTGTTATGTTTGCCCTTTTCCAGTCATCAGGAATGTCACCAGTCAGCCATGACCTTTCAAACATGATGCACAGTGGTTTAGGAGCTTCATCTGCCAGTTCCCTCAGGATCCGTGGGTGGATCTCGTCAGGCCCCATGGACTTGTGCACATTCAGATTCCTTAGGTGCTCACAAATGTGATCTTCAATTACAGTGGGCAGATCTGCCTTCTCCCAGTCCATACTTTTGCCCTCTGGGACTTGGACATTGTGGTTGGAGCCCTTGCCGTTGAAGACTGAGGCAAAGAAGGCATTGAGCACGTCAGCCTTACCCATATCTTTTGTTCTCAGCTCTTCATTTCCCTTCTGGAAGGGTCCCACATTCTCCCTAGTCCTTCTTTTCTCACTAATATACCTGAAGAAGTTCTTCTTGTTCCCCTTAATGTCCCTAGCCAGATTCAATTCTAGCTGTGCTTTATATATATAAATTGTTTTTCACAGCATACATAAAATCTGTCCAAAACTCAATAGTTTTCAGTTTTGTCTGCTGATAAGAATGTAAGCATGTGAGATGAGCCCAGTAGTACCTGACATGTAACTCTACATCTATCACCTACTTGTCTAGTGAGGCTTGAGCTACACACATCATGCAGGAAGTCTGTCTTGCTGGCCACATCTATCATTCCTTTATGACCCTGGCATCTCATCCCGTGCAGCTCCTCTGGTGCAGAGTGTGGTCCTGCCTCAGCCTGCACAACCCAGGGTCTGTGCCCCGTGGTGGCAGGCAGCCACAGCCCTGTGCCCTCCTCCTCTTGTCAGCCTCCATGCTGCAGAACTAACCCTCTGTCTCTTCAAATAACAGCTTAGGCAGGGCACTCTGCTTCCTGGAGGGTTTTCTGGTGTTTTCAAGTGAAAAGAGGGTGAAGAGATGTTCCTGTGAGGTGCAAGGGACTCCCTTTCAGAGAGGCTGTGAAGGTCAGCAGGAGATTAGATGCTTCCCTGCTGTTTTCCCCGGAACTGCAGGCTTGGGTTTTGGTGTAGATTTGACTCAAAACTGTTCAGGACTGCACAAGGTCTGAGCAGTCAGTAGATGGGCACCAGGCAGAAACAAACTTTCCAGCAGCTAAACCCAGATTTTGCTAACTCTCAGCTCTCTGTGTTGCACTGAACAACGGGATGACTTGTAACTTTTGCCAGGTCCCTCATGAAAACAGGAGAGCAAGTCACACATTGAAGCACGAGCTGACAGCCTGCTCTTTAAACACCAAAACAAGCTTTGGCCCATTCTTAAGTGGAATAAAATATTCACTTATATAGATAAAAAGAGATTTTGAAGTATAATTTGCTTTGCATGTCTGCCTCACTTGGAATAAAAGAGCCACTCAAGTTTCCTGTCCAACGTGTTTCTGTTTTTAAGGTGTGGTTAGCTGACATTCTCTACTATCACTGTAACAACAGAATAGAAGCATTACCTTGGTTCAGTATTAAAGAACAGTGATGCAAGCAAAGCCCACAGCATTTTCCCAAAGCCTAAATCAGTATTTTTTTTTACTGTTGAAATCAAGATTAACCTCATATGTGCTGAAATACCTGAATGAGAGTAAGAGGCTATCCATTTGAATGCATATCTTGGCTGGTAGCTGAAATTATTGCCCCAGGCTTTGAAAAAGTTGGTATGAAAAGTTGGCTGAGTGAGCTGAAGTTGCCAGTTAAAGCTGATAACACAGAATGGTTTGTGGGCCAGAGGTCCTCTCTTAGACCTGGGTGTTGATTTCTGAGAGAAGAGTTCTGCCAGATGGTATTTTTATTGGAAATGAAACAAGCAGCACTTTTCCTCAAAAAAAGGGAGAAGTCAGATTCCATATCTACTGATCATCCTGTAGGAGAGCAGACTTCAAGGTCATTTGCAACATTTGCTGCCATTTCATGATGCTTTGCATCTTGGTGAGCCTGCAGCCACCTTACCAACAGGCTGGAGCCTCTCACTGTTTAGCAAGGAATCATTCATTGTAAAAATGCCTGATTCAAAATGCCTGACATCATCTCTTAGGTGGTTTCCGTTTTATTAGCCATAAAGTCAGTTCAGTTACTGGAAAACCATGGATACAGCCAGAAACAGCTGTGGCAAGTTGGCATCAATACTGAGCAGGCTTGGCTGTGCCACAGGCTCCGTGCTCGATGCTGCCCCAGGCCGTGGCAGTACACCTTGCAAATCTCCTGCTTGCCGTGCCTGGCACCTGGGCATGTGTGGAAGGGTCACCATAGGTAACTGCTGTTTGTGTTTACCAAATTGTTAGAGTTGGTAGCTCATTGTAATCCCCTGCTGCTTCGTGCTTCAGCAGGGCCACATTCCCATCTTGGTGCTCCTGGGTGCTTCTGATGAATGGCAGAAGAGCCGTGGCAAGGTTGTTATTGCAGGAGAGAGGGCATAGTGATCAGGCCCTTGCACTTGGTCCTAGTGAGGCCACAGCTTGAGTGCTGGGTTCAGTTCTGGGTGCCACAGGATAGGAAAGACACTGAGGTGCTGGAGTGTGTCCAGAGAAGAGCAGCAAGGCTGGGGAGGGGTTTGGAGGACATCATACGAAGAGCAGCTGCGGGAGCTGGGGATGTTCAGTCTGGAGAAGGCTGAGGGGAGACCTCATTGCTCTCTACAGCTACCTGAAAGAAGGTCATAGAGAGGCTGGTGTTGGTCTCTTCTCCCAGGTAACCAGAAATAGGATGAGTGGCACTGGACTGAAGTTGTATCAGGGGAGGCCCAAGTTGGACGTGAGGAAAAACTCAGCTTAGTGAGAGAGTGGTGAGGGGTTTGAACAGGCTGCCCAGGGAGATGATGGAGTCACCATCCCTGGAGGTGTTAGAAAAGAGTGTAGATGCGATGCTTCAAGATATGGTTTAGTAGTCATGGTAGCTGGGTTGCAGTTGGACTCTTTGATCACAAGAGTCTTTTCCAACCTTAATGATTCTATTTTTGATGAGTCTATCTTAACTGCCATTGCAGATTAGGGGTGGTGATGGAGACTAGAACTATGGATACTAAGATTTTGTTTATTTTACATATTTGAAATACTTCTTTGTTTCTTTTCCCTTCATGTAGGTAGAAAAATGTCAGGCATGTCTCCATGTGTCTTGTGTATGTGTATCAACTTCTTCAGAGACAGGAATGCATATGTAGATTGATTAGAATTTCAACAGTAAGATGTGGATCATGCTTGTAAAATTAGCCTGTGATTTGTACAATTTTCTAAACACTGACTCATTTTTGCTTGTTTGCCATGACAAAAGATAGTACTGAGGAGCTCATAACTGCGATGTTTTGTGTGCTTCAAGCATTGCTGTGTCCTGATGTTTTAGGCTAAGACCAAGGGCAAGCAGGTGACTTCTTTTTTGTCAGTGCATTCGTAGTGCAATGTGTACTTTTAACTCAGAAAGGGCTAAGCCTGACCAAACCAAGACCGTTTCACAGAAGAACACAGAACTAATCTTACGCTGCATTTCCAGAAGCACATTGAGGCAGCTGATTGTGCCCCTCTGCTCTTGTGAGACCCCCTCCTGGAGCTCTGGGGCCCCCAGCATGAGAAGGACATGGACTTGTTGGAGTGAGTCCAGATGAAGGCCTCAAAGATGATCGGACATCTGGAGAACCTCTCCTGTGAGTGCACATGAGAAGAGTTGGTGTTGTTCAGCCTGGAGAAGAGAAGGCTCTGGGGAGACCTTAGAGCAGCCTTCCAATAACTGAAGGAAGCTACAAGAAGGCTGAAGAGGGACTCTTTACAAAAGCCTGCAGTGATAGGATGAAGGGCAATGGTTTGAAACTGAATGAGGGTAGATTTAGATTAGAAGATGTAAGGATGATCAAAGAATGGAAGAGGTTGCCCAGAAAGGTTGTGACTGCCTCCCACTCTGGAAGTATTCAAACCAGGCTGGATGGGGCTTTGAGCAAGCTGGTCTAGTGAAAGGGCAGATCAGAACTAGATGATCTTTAAGGTTCCTTCCAGCCCAAACTATTCCATGATGCTATGAAATTTAGAAACATAGGAAATACAGAACATTACGGCAGGTGTTCATTGCCAGAAGACTAAGATCAAAATTACTTCAGTGCAGCAGATGCAGATGAGTCTGCTGAGGGATGTAGTCCCTTTTAAGCTGTGACTGGCAGTGCTACAGAAGACCTCAATGAGGCATAAACCTGTTGCTGGACTTCTCCAGGTACCTTGTTTACCTGCCTGTACAGTAAGCAATTTAAGCACAAACTTAACGGCCCAGAGTCTTTCCACAGGATCTACAACTAAAAATAACTTTGTGGTCTCAAATTACAAAGTGCTGAGCACCAGCTGAAGATTTCTTCTCTGCCTGCACCAACCAGTACACTGTGTTGTACAGAGACGCTTTGGCAGTGCTCTTCTGTGGGCATAGCCACCCACAGCTGTGAAACACAGGAGACCCTGGGAGCATATTATTGAATATTTAAGTTTCTCTTCTTTTGGTGCCAAGTAGACAGAGCAGAAAACACAACTGTCTCTCCAGAAAGTGAGGCAGGTTTTTATCTGGTGTGAACACACCAAGACACTTGTGGTTTTGAGCCCAGTCGTAAATTGACAAACGCCTGGGCATGCCTGGGGCTTGCTGTTGGGGATGGCCAGTGCTGCTGTAAGCAGGGTTGGAGAGTTCGGCCTCTCAGTCCATTGAGAATGAATGGCTAATATCCAAAGAGAAAGCAGTCCCAGAGACTGGTCTACTGGTATCATGCCTAGATACCTAACAAACTGACATACCTAATTTCACTTTCTCCTTTTGGAAGATCACAGAATCACAGAATGCCAGGTTGGAGGGGATCCCAAGGGTCATCTGGTCCAATCTTTCTAGGTGATAGTGTAGCTGAAATGAGCCAGCCCAGCACCCTGCCAAGCTGAGTCTTAAAACTGTTCAGTGTAAGGGAATCCACTGCTTCCCTTAGGAGATAATTCCAGTATCCAGCTGTTCTCATGGGGATACATTTCCTTCTGCAATCCAATGGGAATCTCCCCAGCAGTAAATTGTCCCCATCCCCCTTGTCTTTTCCATGGCACTCCTTGGGAAAAGGGAGTCTCCATCCTCCTGGTAGCCAGCCTTTATGTGCTGCTCCATGGTAATAAGGTCTCCCCTGAGCTATCTCTTCTCAAAGCTGAACAAACCCAGCTCTCTCAAGCCTCTCTTCACATGGCAGGGCTGCCAGTACTCTGATCATTCTGCTAACCCTTCTCTGGACACTTCACAGCCTGTCCACATCTTTTTTTGTAGAGCAGGGGCCAATTGGAAGTAAATGCCTTCATGCACAGTAGACATTAGTGACCGATGTGTAAAATTCAGTAGCCTTTAAAACAAAAATTGCAAACACCAAATCTATTCAACAGCATAGCCATCACATTTTTGAGCTAAGTTGTCATAGCTGTAGTCCAGCTACACTGCAGACATGCAGGGTCTGTGTAACAGGGGGTGAAGAAATCATCGCAGTGAGTACAGCCATCGCTTGTACTCGCTCCCCTCCTGTATCGGTCTTCATCCATTCTTCTTAATCCACACACCATACCTGCACATAGCAGTCAGGCTTACTTGCCCTTTGAAACTGTTCTTGGAGGCATGAAATGAAGTCAGGCTGTGCTTGGGTGGCTGGGACTTGACTCACTTTGCATTTAAGGCTACTCGATTGCCTACCACCCTTGATCCCCGTGCCACAATTCTGAGACGAGTGCTGCTTCCTGGTAGGGCAGCTGAGCAGATTAATACCTTACAGGATGTTAGCATCCTATAGATTCCACTCTATACTGCCAGCTGGGCTCCCAGAGATACTCAGGCAAGTGTAGGAAAAGCAAGCAGGATTTGCAGTGCATTTTCTTTGCTCAGCAGAAGAGCTCAGGGATGTGGAAGTCTGCATGCAGTGGGATGTCTGACAATACATCCCCTCTTTGAGCTCTGGCATTCACACTGGTGTTGCACCGCAGTGTGGACATTGGTTAATGGCAACAGCCTGTTAATGCACATTCAACTCATGCCACTAAACTGCTATGAACTCAGTGCAAGCTGTCTTGTGAGTTAGGTTTGGTGCTAATTCTGTCTGCATGCTGCAAGGACCTCAGTTAGATGCAGTTATTATGTTCGTGAGATGTTTGCTTCAGCTGGGCGCAGGCTGTTTTGCTCTGCCTGAATATTCAGTAGCACTTTGAACCTGTTAGAGGTTCCAAGTTTAAATTGTGCCTGCTGGGAGAGACTGCGTGAGGCAGGTTGGTATTTAGTCAACGACTGGTTGATTGCAACTCTCTGTGACAAAGGGAGTGTGGATTAGCCTTTTGCCTTGGCTTTTCAGAGGATGGCAGCTGATGAACTCACTGATCTGGCTGGAAAAAATAAGTCAGCAGGGGGAAATTATCTCAGCCTCTTTGTTGACATTACTGTGTAAAGCAATTCCAGGGTTGACCAGTGCACATTGTTATTTTTAATACTGTCAGCTAGGAAAATTCATTGTGCCTTCATTATATCATATGTTATTACAGGTATCCTTTTGGAAAGAGCAATTCCTGCACTCCGATTCCCATGTCCTTCATATTCCTTTTGCACCAGTTCCACTCTTGAGACCATGCCTGCGCTGGCATCAAGCTGGGGGGGATGAATTTATAGCATCCTACCTCTTCCATGTTCATTTATCCAGAGTTTTTCTCTGCAGCTGATATTTCATTTTGCTTTGAATGTGAATCAAGCTGTCCTCCCCAGATTGCCACAAAGCGAGCTGGTGCAACCTAGCTGGCCCTCTGTAAATTCACCCACTTGTGCACAGCACACTAAATTCCTCTTGCAGACAAGCTCTCCTGTTCAGTGGGATGATTTCAGGCTTAAATCAGCCTAAGTGAGACAGCATTCATCCAGCTGAACTGATAGTGGTACAAAGATGCAGCCACGACAATAGGAGCCAAAGCTTTAAATCAAACCCCAGACTCTACCTCAGTAACTCTGTCAGAACGTGCTCCCACTTCACGTTTTTGCCTACCCAGCTTACAAGAGTCCCATCCATCCTGCCATGATTCATTCCTAATTCCAGCCAATTCCAATCCTATCTGCCCTCAGAAAGATTGTTTGGTGCTTTATTACTCTTAATTCTGGCAGTTAATGGGTAACATACATAGCAGTTCAGCATTTAGCCTCATCAAGGTGGAGATCGATCATTATTAGCGGTTTGTGTGCTGCTGTGTTAAAATGGGACGAATAAAATTAATTACCCCTAAAATGCCACCCTCCACACAGAAGACTGGAACTTCACCACCTGTGAGTGGTACTTTATCCAGAGATTTCACTAAGACACACGGCCTTCAAAACAGTGCTTTCACAGGCGGGTAAAACTGCAAGAAGAGGAACCAACACCTTGTTCTCAGTCCTTCCCCTTATTTTCTCTTACAGAAGAAGTATTTTTGAAACTCCAGGTCTCATTTTACCACAACAGGATCAAAACCTGATGTGATTTCAGTGTAAAATTGAACATATCCCTTAATTTTTAAACAATGAAAGCAGGCAGCCTTTGTTTTAGGAAAGCAATTAAACCAGGCAAACAGAGAGCTGCTCTGTGACTCTAGTGACCAGGAGGTCACTTTGCCGCCCTCCCACAAGCTCTGGGGCTGCTTTGAATCCCTTCACCTCTCTCTCTGCTTTGGTCTCGCCGTATGCTAGGCAGGAGCAGAGCCAACTTTCAGCCTAGGCTGCCAATGCCCATTCATAACAGCCTCTTGCTTTTAACAACCACTTAGCAGGGGGAGAGGTGCATTTCTTTTTGGATGACAATTTTTAAATGGCACTAAATAGAACCATTTAAGTGCTGCCTGCACATCAGCAGTGTTTAAAATGAGGTAAATAATTTGATAATTTGCAGCAGCAGCAAAATTTTTGCCTTAGTTTTCACAACTTCCTACAAGTGCTTTTTTTTTTTGTCTTGTGCACACTGCATCGATTTTTGCAGAGCATATGGAATTCCAAGACTTGATCCTGAAGGAGGCAGATGACATTTCTGATAGCATTTGCAGGCTGCAGGTAAAAGCACTGTAGTTCAGCTAGCCATAATTTACTGGTTTTATTGCTGGTATTGTTAGTAGCTTCTAAAATTCAAGACAGCTCACCTCAGACAGTAAAAAAACCTGTAAGCTCCTCAGAAATAACAGTGGCTATCTTCATTTTCTTTGGCTGCAGAAGCCAGGATTTCTCTCCAAGGCATGTCGTAGGAGGATCTCCTGCAATGCAAACCAGAAGAAAAAGAGAGTAAGACAAAACAGTTTAGTCCCCATTTTGTCCCATGGCTCTTTCCTATTCCCCTAACATCTTCCTTTGTCCTTTCTGAACATTTTTCCCTTGAAAACATCCCAGCTTTTCATCCACTCCTTTGCTCATGCCTGTACAGGCTGACTGTAGAGCATGACCAGTGAATCATAATAGCAAATGTCAACAGGAAAAGATCTCCAGTAGCCCATTAGCTGTTTGAGTTCATATTCATTATTTACTGAATGACTGTGAATAATGAACAAATTGCTCTAAATCATTCCTGATTTGTGGCTAAATCTCTATTAAAAAGGGAAAATCGGTTAAAGCAATTATAAAATCTATTTGCAAGGGAAAAATTTGCCACCTTCACATCAATATTTATAGAGAGGAGACGTAGCACCAGCAAGAGGATTAGACATCATCAGTGCAAACTGGTTAGGGGATGCAAAAGATGGAGAGTCTGGAATGACAGAAATCTCACAAAATGCTTCTATGGAGCTATCTGCCCTAACCTCTGTGAGGTTAGATTTATGTAAGCATCAGTGAGTTAATACAACAGGGGAGGTGGCCACTCCAAGTTGTGCTTGTAGTCAGTATTTAGAGAAGAAAATTAGGTTAGGTAAATCCCATTCTAGCTAAAGAAGGCTAATCCACGGACTGCCATGCTGGGCTTGTGCAGGAGTTTGAGCTTAATCTTTTTCTCAGAGGATGCAGGATCAGGTCAGTAGTGCCACTGATGTGAAAAAACAAGTGTGCAGGTTTGTCATTTAGGCTTCTCTTCCCTAAGGTAAATGAGAATTTTGCAGCTATAGTACAAACAAATTGTACAGTGGAAGGAAAATACCAATTCCTAGCACACAGATTGTTTAGCAAACAACAAAAGGAACATCCCCTAAAATAGAAGACTGTCTAAGTGTTTTTCTCCTGGCTTTGTGGCCCACGTGCGATGATGCCGCTTGGTGCATTTCCTTGAGCAGTTCTCTAAATTAGATTCCATTTTAGGGTAGTCCTGAAGATTATGTAAGGGCAAATTGTGATTTAAAAAAAAAAAAAGTTTCTAACTGAAAGAATAGATGTGCTCTCAGGAGTCAGATTATCAGAGGTTCACAGGATTACAGGATGTTAGGGGTTGGAAGGGACCCGAAGAGATCATTGAGTCCAACCCCCCCTGCCAGAGCAGGACCAGACAATCTAGCTCAGGTCACAGAGGAGCACATCCAGACAGGCCTTGAAAGTCTCCAGAGAAAAAGACTACACAACCTCTCTGGGGACCCTGTTCCAGTGCTCTGTGACCCTTAGAGTAAAATCTTACACATCTTCAAAAGTCATGCTCAGCATCATATTTAGTTAGCTCTAGATTCTAATTTTTTTTGCATTGCAAAGTCATAGGCTTTCCAGATTAATGCAGTTATTTGAGTATTTTCAGACATTAGCCTATTGACACTGAAATCACAGAAGGTTAGAGGTTGGAAGGGACCTCCAAAGCTCATCCAGTCCAACCCCCCTACCAGAGCAGAAGCACCTAGGGCAGGTCACACAGGAACGCATCCAGGTAAGTTTTGAGATCTCCAGAGAGGGAGACTCCACAACCCACATGGGCAGCCTGTTCTAGTGTTCTGTCACTCTCATAGTGAAACAAATTTTCCTCCTGTTTCCATAGAACTTCCTATGCCTCAAATTCCACCCATTGCCCCTTGTCCTGGCATTGACCATCACCCAGCAGAGCCTGGCTCCAGCCTCCTGGCACTCACCCTTGACGTATTTATAAACATGAATGAGGTCAATGTTGGGTTATTAAAAAAAAACAAACAAACAAACAAAAAAACCCCTCATTCTATAGCTAAAGCTGATGATGATGGAAGTAATCTGTGATATTCAATGACCTCATTTCATTCTGTTTGGCTCACTCCAAAGCACTGCCTATGATGCCATGTGAAATTCTCAGACAAGCCTGTCTGCAGGACTTATGGGAACCATAAACGGATTAAACCTCTCACTCCCTGCTTTGGCAAGTGATCAGTTACATTTAAATAAAGGTCAGTCTGTCTTCACAAAGAGCACATGGAAAGCAAGCTTAATAGCTTTCCCTACTGAGCCTAGAACATAACTATTTGAAGCATAATTAGCAACGGGGTGCCAGTCATCGATTGTGCTTTTTGCTTGATTTTCCATCTGGGGAGTTCCAGTATTCCCCATTAGCTTTAACAGGGGGCACAGTGCTCGTTATCAAATTGAGAGTCGTGACCTAGCCTCTGAAAGCAGCTGTAAAACATCATTTGGGAAAATTAAGATGAACACTAAATGCCATACCAAAAGCAGGACCCTAATGTTGCTACAGATTGGACATGTGCGGTCCATGCTGCAACTCCTAACAGCAATGTAGGTAAGATACCTGATGTATGAGAGCACAGACTTTGTTACTCTAAATACAAGGTGACTGTGACAAGGAGACACACCAGCTGTCCTATTACCTCATGTTACGAGCTCTGCATTTGGACTTCTTTATAAAGTACCCCATCCCTGTCCTCTTCAGCATTAATAGAATGAACAGATCTGCCACCTGCTAAGCCATAGATAGGGTGGGAGTACTGTGTCCAGTTCTGCATGCAGTTCTGGTGTCCCCAGCAGAAGAGGGACATGGAGATGCTGGAGCAGGTCCAGAGGAGGGCCATGAAGATGAGCAGAGGGGTGGAGAACCTTGCCTGTGGGGACAGGCTGAGAGAGTTGAGGCTGTTCAGCCTCAAGACAAGAAAACTTTGAAAGCAGCCTTTCAGTAACTGAAGGGAGCTACAAGCCAGGAAGGGACTTTTTACAAGGCCTCGTAGTGATAGGATGAAAGGGAATGTATTGAAGCTTGAGGACAGCAGATTTAGCCTGGAGATTAGGACAAAGTTCTTTGCACCGAGGGTGGTAAGACACTGGCAGAAGTTGCCCAGGGAAGTTGTGGATGCCCCCTCTCTGGAGGTGTTCAAGGCCAGGTGGATAAGACCTTGAGAAAGGTGGAAGGTGACCCTGCCTGTGGTAGGGGGCTTGAAACTAGGTGATACTTAAGGTCCTTTCCAACCTAAACCATTCTATGAATATATGAATCTAATATTCCTTGAAGGAAGGGTGGAATAAATCAGCTATAACAGCCCACACAGTAAAAGGTACAAAGGCCACAAAAGGGTTACTTTGTCAGGTTAATTAAATACTTACCCTACATGAGGCATTTAACAATAAACATAATTATGGAGAATGGTTTGGGTTGGAAGGGACCTTAAAGATCATCTAGTTCCAACTCCCCTAATATATTTTCTGGTTTCCTGCATATTCAAAAATACCTCTTTTGTTTGAGGGTTTCTTCATGGATATTCATAGCCCTTGTGACAAAAGTGATGATCATCTACAGGCAGAGAGAGTAGAGCTGATACAGCAATTTTGGTGCTCTGCAGGCAGCCTGAAATTCTCAGAGAGATCTGTGGATTACCTTGACTTGCCTGACTGGGACAGCAGCTTCAAAAGTCCACTTCGGTGTCATCAGCAACAAATTCAGCACTGATTGTTTTAGCTAATGTTATCAGGAGAAAAAATACCCTGGACTGACTTTGGGATTTTCCGGGGATAATGCAAGAGCAGACTAGAAGAGGTAGACAGGAGACACAGAAAAAACAGCAAAAGAAACCAGTAAGAAGCAATTAAAAGGTAGGAAAGAGGGTGGGATTAGATGGAAAGGATCTGTTAAGTAGAGCTGGACATGGTGCAAATGATTATATGATGATATTGCAGTCTCTCCTTTTAGGTGTGATACAAAGATTGTACTTTTCCATCCATCCCTGTGTAAAACAGCAACCTACTTTTAACCCAGCCACTCTCATCTGATAGCTGGTCAGGGGCTGTGTTCCCAGCTCAGATGAGAGAGCAGAGATCTATTTCCTCCAGATGTGACTTGGCCATCAATGAAAAAACAGAAGCCACAAAAGGAAGACAACCAACCGGGGTCTGAGATCAAACCAAATACTTTGCCCAATTTACTTGCACTTGGGGGTTAAACAGAGGAATTTAAGTCTGCAGGTTTTCACCTCCTTTCATGAATGCTATCTCCATTTTAAGAGTTAATTAAATACATTGTGAAATGCAGGAACTGCCAAGAAAAATGGAGCTGTGTTTGGGTTCCCAGGCCTAAGATACATTACAATAAGAAGAGCAATGCCACAAGCAGTTTCATTTCAGTTCTACCATTCTGTATCTCTAAAATTTCTCTCTGCTTTTTACTGTTTGTTCTGTTTCTAGGATGTCTTTTTTTCCTGACAGAAAATCTATGCAGAAAGTGGCAAAATCTAACTGATCTAACTGATAATTTTCAGCTGAAATGAATTTTTTTTCCCCCAGATTTTCTACAAAGCAACTAACTAAGGCTTTGCTCCCAGCATAGGCATTTCAAGGTCGAGGTCTTATTTCTTTGTTTTCACTACAGGTCAGATGCCATCAGCAGGGAAAAAAAACTAATTTCAAAGCATTTTCCATCACAGGTGCTCCCAAATAATGAAATGAAACAGCCAACCAAGGGGGAAAAAAACCCTAAATAAAAATCCTTTCTTTTTTTTTTTTTTAACCTTTAACCCATCAACCCTGTGCCAGCAGTGCAGAACTGTCCTCCAGCTCCGGCAGTAAGGTCTGTTAATCAGGTAGCAAATGCACTCCAGTGGCTTAGACACTTCTATAATAATTTCTCTCTTCTGCAGGACATTTCCTTCAAGCACTGGTCACAGGCAGCTTGGATTCTTTTCGCATGCTGACGTTGCCTTTTCCCACTTTAAACACTGGCTTTGTTCTCTGTTGTAGGTCATGGGTTGTATGGGACTTTTGAAATGTTGTCCTCCTGGAGGAAAACTAGAGAAGACCAACACGTTAAAGAGAGGACTGCAGCTGTGTTTGCAGACTCCATGCTCTCGTTTTCTCTCACCACTGCCATGTACCTGGTCACTTTTGGAATAGGTGCCAGCCCCTTCACTAACATTGAAGCAGCCAGGATTTTCTGCTGCAATTCCTGTATTGCAATTTTCTTCAACTACCTCTATGTACTTTCCTTTTATGGTTCCAGCCTGGTGTTTACTGGCTACATAGAAAACAACTACCAGCATAGTATCTTCTGCAGAAAGGTACCAAAGCCAGAGGTATTGCAAGAGAAGCCTGCATGGTATAGGTTTCTTCTGACAGCCAAATTCAGTGAGGACACGGCAGACTCAGAGGAAACAAACACTTATGAGAGTCATCTTTTGGTGTGGTTCCTGAAACGCTATTATTGTGACTGGATAACAAACACTTACGTCAAGCCTTTTGTAGTTCTCTTTTACCTTGTTTATATTTCCTTTGCCTTAATGGGCTACCTGCAGGTCAGTGAAGGGTCAGACCTGAGCAACATCGTAGCGACAGCCACGCGGACCATTGAGTATACGACAGCCCAGCAGAAGTATTTCAGCAACTACAGCCCCGTGATCGGCTTCTACATCTATGAGTCCATCGAGTACTGGAACACCAGTGTCCAGGAGGATGTGCTGGAGTATACCAAGGGCTTTGTGAGGATATCTTGGTTTGAAAGCTACTTAAATTACCTTAGGAAACTCAACATATCCACCGGCTTGCCCAAGAAGAACTTCACTGATATGTTGAGGAACTCCTTCCTGAAGACCCCTCAGTTTGCCCATTTTTCAGAGGATATCATCTTTTCCAAGAAATACAACAACGAAGTCGATGTCGTGGCCTCCAGGATGTTCTTGGTGGCCAAGACGATGGAAACCAAGAGGGAAGAACTTTATGACCTCCTGGAAACCCTGAGGAAGCTCTCTCTCACCTCCAAGGTGAAATTCATCGTTTTCAATCCATCCTTTGTGTACATGGATCGTTACGCCTCTTCGGTGGGAGCCCCTCTACAAAACTCCTGCATCAGTGCTTTATTTCTGCTCTTCTTCTCTGCATTCCTGGTGGCAGACTCTCTGATCAACGTCTGGCTCACTCTAACTGTCGCCTCGGTTGAGTTTGGAGTTATAGGTTTTATGACCCTGTGGAAAGTGGAACTCGATTGTATCTCTGTGTTGTGCTTAATTTACGGAATTAATTATACAATTGACAACTGTGCTCCACTGTTATCGACCTTTGTCCTGGGCAAAGAGTTCACAAGAACTAAATGGGTGAAAAATGCCCTGGAAGTGCATGGGGTAGCTATTTTGCAGAGCTACCTCTGCTACGTTGTTGGTCTGATTCCTCTTGCAGCTGTGCCTTCAAATTTGACCCGTACACTGTTCAGGTGCTTGTTTTTAATAGCATTAGTCACCTTCTTTCACTGCTTTGCCATTTTACCTGTGATACTGACTTTCCTGCCACCATCCAAGAAGAAGAGGAAAGAGAAGAAGAACCCTGAAAACCGTGAGGAAATAGAGTGTGTTGAAATGGTGGATATGGATAGCACCCGAGTGGTTGACCAAATTACAACAGTCTAGCTTGTTTGTTGCTTTTTTCACACTAGGTCTTACTGAGATACATTAAAAAAAAAAAAGAGAGAGAGAGAAAAAAGAAAAAGATAAATCAGTACTGACTAAATACCTGGGGAAAGAAAAGGATTTGGAGATTTTTCCCTCCATTCCTCCCAGGAATATTCAAAACAGTGGGAGAAATTAAATTGAAATAAAGGGAGGGGGGGAATTGCACCTTGCTCAGCTCCTCTAACAGGTATTACAAGAGAATTTGCACACACATGCGAAGAGGGGTTGAATTTTAGGATGCATGAAGTAAGATCTAATGAGAGAAGTTGGGTTCCTAAGCAGCCTCTGTGCTCCCTGTACTGCAGCTGCTGCAATTATTGTGGCTAAACCCAATCAGACTGAAAGGTCAACTGTCAAGGCTGAAGTAGCACTAAATGTTCGCTGAATGTAGAGGCTTTACAAACTTTCTGCACAGCAATAACTCAAGTCAGTGAGTCAGCTCTTGGAGGTCTTAGCCATCACATTTAATTTTTTTCTTTTCTTCCCCTAATCTAAACATTTATGCACGACTGTGTAACAGATAGCAAACCATACTGGGAAGAAGGCAGGACACAGCAACCAAATGCTTTCCGAACACTTTCATATTATAGATCATCTTTTTTTTCTTTTTTTTTTTTTTCCTTTTTTTTCCCCTAAATATAGCATTATTTTCAAATGTAAATCTTCCCTTGTAACATTTTTAATCATGGTTTTTATAGCTATTTCTTTTTCTTACAAAAACAAACAAAAAAAGAAAAAAAATCCCAGTGGCTCTAGAAAAGATAAAAAATCTATTTTCTACATGTCTCTCTACTAGTTAAACATGTAACCTGCTTTACCAACTGTAAATTTCATTAGCACTCTACTAACACGCAGGAGTGGATCTAGCAGACAGAAGATGGTGTACTGAATATTTCAGCACCAAAAAAAAAAAAAAAAAAAAAAAAAAATTCCACACAACAAAC